>JAWPHD010004916.1:0-175187 GCA_037043455.1 Cyrtodaria siliqua
TCACAAGATTCCTTATAAAATTGCTCATTGCCCAAACGCGTGAGACGATAACAGTGAACTTTTTTTATTCGTGTTGCTTATAGCATAAATACTATTTGATTAAAGAAATAGGTTTCTCAATTTCAGTAAATTGTCTGATGCAATGTATTTAAATGCAACCAGTATTTCTTTTGATTTCATGAAATACTAATAAAACACCCGTTTGGTCACAAAAATGCGATTTTCTCAAGTTGATTTCAGGGCTGATCTTTCGGGGCGCCAATAATTTTCATGGCTGTGCCATTAGGGCGCATTTTTTTACCGACCGGTGTAGTTTAAATAGTCATAACTTTTTAAATACGTGGATTCTTGCAGTAAGAATTATACTCGATTTACATTAAATATAAATTGTTTTAATCGTATACCTGTTTTACCTCAGTATTGAATATTTTATGAGTATTTAGGTTATAAACTTCAGAATTGACATCTTTTTGGGAAACATTCAGGTTTAACTCGCCATATCTCACAAAATAGTTGACATAATGCGAAGACATTTACACACATTCGTGTATCGTTCATTCAGCAATACGGAGAACCATTTCTTTTGTAAATATGTTGAGAATAACGTATCCAACGAGTAGAAATACTTACCCCAGTGTTGATGGGTACCTTTTTGCTTTGAGCTGATCTTTCGGTAGCCAGCTGATCTTTCGGACGCCGGTTTACCAGTGTGATGATAGGGCCTCTCTTTTTTCATCCTATCTTTACCAGACTTTACCACATTGTTAATATCAATGAAAGCTCGGACAAGTTTGAAAACCAGCCATATCGGAGTAGTAACAGCGGAGTTATGGCCCTTGATTTAGTTAAAAATGCTATATTTTTGCCTCGTTAAGACGATAGGGGCTTCATTGTTCATGCGATCTTTACCAAACTTTATCAGATTGCTAATGTCATTGAAAGCTCGAACAGGTTCGAAAACCAGCCATATCGGACCAGTAACAGCGGAAATATGGCCCTTAATTTAGTTCAAAATGCTATATTTTGCCTCGTTAAGACGATAGGGCCTTCATTTTTCATCTTATCTTTACCAAACTTGACCACATTGGTAATATTAATGAAAGCTCGGACAAGTTCGAAAAGCAGCCATATCGGACTTTAAACAGCTGAGTTATGGCCCTTGATTTAGTTAAAAATGCTATATTTTGCCTCGTTAAGACGATAGGGCCTTCATTTTTCATCCGATCGTTACCAAGCTTTATCAGATTGTTAATATCAATAAAAGCTCGGACAAGTTAAAAAACCATTCATATCGGACCAGTACCAGCGGAATTATGGCCCTTGATTTAGTTCAAAATGCTATATTTTGCCTCGTTAAGATGATAGGGCCTTCATTTTTTATCTTATCTTTACCAAACTTTACCACATTGTTAATATCAATGAAAGCTCGGACAAGTTCGAAAAGCAACCATATCGGACTTCAAACAGCTGAGTTATGGCCCTTGATTTAGTTAAAAATGCTATATTTTGCCTCGATAAGACGATAGGGCCTTCATTTTTCATCCGATCGTTACCAATCTTTATCAGATTGTTAATGTCAATGAAACCTCGGTCAAGTTCGAAAACCAGGCAGATCGGACCAGTAACAGCGGAGTTATGGCCCTTGATTTTGTTAAAAATGCTTTAATTTGCCTCGTCATACGATAGAGCCTTCATTTTGCATTTATCGTTGCCAAACTTGACGAGATTTTATGATTTTCTTTTATTTATTTTTTTGAATAATTCTTTTTTTTTTTTTTTTTTTGAATTTGAATTGAATAGTGATTGATTTTTCTTGAAATTTAATTTAATTTTATTTTTATTAAAAAAAAATTTGTTTGTAACAATTTTTTTTATTTTTTTGGAAATTTATTTGAATTTTATTTTTTATTTTGATTATTTTTTATTATTTTTTTATTAAATTATTATTATTATTATTTTTTTTAAATCTTTTTTTTAGCTCTATGTTGACCAGTAACAGAGGAGTTATGGCTCTTGATTTAGTTAAAAATGCTATATTTTGCTTAGTTAATACGGTAGGGCCTTCACTTTTCATCTGATCTTTACCAAACTTTACCAGATTCTTTAGTTATGGCCCTTGATTTAGTCAGAAAGCTGTTTTTCGCCCGAAACTTTAAAAAAAACGTAAATCGTGGTCACTCGCTTCATTGATGTTATAAGAGCAATGTTAGCCAGTAGAGCGTCCACAGGCCCTCTTGGGCCTCTTGTTAGACAGTCAAAGCTCTAACCTTAAACAGTTATGATTTTCATAACCTGTGACTGTTATTAAAAAAACAACTAAAACTGGGATAGTAACCAGAAGCAGTTACTACCACAAAATCATTCAAGTTTAGAAGCATTCTATCTTCTGCACAGGAATTTTCCGTGTATATTTATAATTTTCTCCAGGTAGGTTGATTATTCAACTTTACAACCATGCAATAAAATTCTATGAGCATCGATGAAAATCCAATGCCCAAAGCCTCTCAATTTACCTACTTTTATGCAATAAAATGCATTAAAAATCATTTTGTAGGCACCAACATGACAATTAGTGAACAACAGCTAATTGGATCTTGATGAAAATGTACTTATCCTTAATAATAAGTATTCAGACATAAATAAACACTGCACATTTGGCAACTATTTCGATTTATTAGCAAATGATCTTGGTAACAGATTTAGGTTACAAATGGTTATTGGGGAAAGGTATCTGTTACTCTAAACCAAAGGGAGATAATAATTTGGCATTATAATAACTTCCAGCAGTTATAAAACTTGTAACTGTTTAAGGTTAGAGCTCCGACTGGTTAGATTTGTTAAAATGAGGTCAGCGCGACATCCAAAATGGCCGCCATTACCATATATGGTTGAAACCTTCTCAAGAACCGCTGGACAGATTTCGACAATTTTTCTTTTAAAATGATCACCAATGCCTAGACTATCAAATGAAGTCCCCGGGGTAAAATATGGCCCTGCCCCCGAAGTTCAGAGTTTGTTTATTGAGATTTTGCATGTTTTTCATAGACTTATATAGGAAAAAGCTTTAAAAAATCTTCTTTTCTGAAACCACAAGGCACATAGCTCTCATATATTACTAGTTAGCACCAGCTAATGGTCCTGTTCCAAGTGTTTGTTCGAATGGTGACCCTGGGTTCAAATTTGGCTCAGTCCCAGGCGTCACATTTTTACATATGAAAAAAAAAAAATCTTCTAAAACTACAAGAGCCAGAGGTTTAATATTTTGAATTTACTATAAACTTATGGTCCCTTACCGAGTTTGTTTAAATGGTGACCCTGGTGTCAGATTTGGCCCTGCCCCATGGGTCACATGTTTTACATAGACTTGTATAGGGAAAAACTTTTTAAAAATCTTCTTCTCTGAAACTGCAAGAGCCAGAGGTTTAATATTTTGCATTTGCTATAAGCTTATGTCCTGTACCAAGTTTGTTCAAATGGTGACCCTGGAGTCAAATTTGGCCCCATCCCAGGCGTCACAGTTTTACATAGATTTATTTAGTAAAAAAAAGATCTCCTTCTCTGAAACTACAAGAGCCAGAGGTTTAATATTTTGCATTTACTATGAGCTTATGGTTTTTTACCAAGTTTATTCAATTGGTGACCCTGGGGTCACATTTGGCCCTGCCCCAGGGGTCACATGTATTACATAGACTTGTATAGGGAAAAACTGAAAATTCTTCTTCTCTGAAACCACAAGGCACACAACTCTCATATATTACATGTAGCCCTGTGGTCACATTTGGCCCTGCTCCAGGGGTTACACTCTAGCACCTTCATTTTGTATTTTACAAAACTTTATCAGTGTCTTTATATCAATGTTGTTAACACAACAGAGGCCACATTTCTTGAACAATCTTAACCAAACGTCCACAGATTGTATATGACCATAAGATTTCGAAGAAGTTTGATAATGGGCCAGTACTCAAGTGATCGATTTAGAGCCATCTTGGCCCTCTTGTTTATTAAGTCAATTACTAACATACCAAAAGCCTTACAGTATTCAAACTTCATACACATATACATCTATATGGCACCATTATGTTCCTACCCCAATCAGGTCCATATAACTTGCCTTTTCATATAAAACTTAACATTTTGTTACTCCATTTTGTAAGCAACCGTTAGCCCTTTAGCGGGGCATTCGTGTCCGTTGGACACATTTTCTAGTTGGTGTATGGAATCCTACTTTTCCCCTACTTTCTGGTAAAAGTTAGCCCTACTTCTTCCCTACTCTTTTGCTGAAGGCCACTTGAAAGCCTGAGGACTTGCTAGTTTGGTCATATTTATATGGTGTGTATAGAGAGGGCTTGCTAGTTTGGTCATATTTATATGGTATGTATAGAGCACTTGCTAGTTTGGTCATATTTATATGGTATGTAATGTAAAGAGGATTTTCTAGTTTTGTCATATTTATATTGGATGTATAGACACTTGCTAGTTTGGTCATATTTATATGGTGTGTATAGAGGACTTGCTAGTTTGGTCATATTTATATGGTGTGTATAGAGGGCTTGATAGATTGGTCATGTTTATATGGTGTGTATAGAGACTTGCTAGTTGGGTCATATGTATATGGTGTGTATAGAGGGCTTGCTAGTCTGGTCATATGTATATGGTGTGTTTAGAGGACAAGCTAATTTGGTCATTTATATATGGTGTGTATAGAGGGCTTGCTAGTTTGGTCATATTTGTATGGTATGTATAGAGGGCTTTCTAGTTTGGTCAAATGTATATGGTGTGTATAGAGGGCTTGCTAGTTTGGTCATATTTATATGGTATGTATAGAGGGCTTGCTAGATTGGTCATGTTTATATGGTGTGTATAGAGACTTACTAGTTTGGTCATATGTATATGGTGTGTATAGAGAGATTGCTGGTTTGGTCATATTTATATGGTGTGTATAGAGACTTGCTAGTTTGGTCATATGTATATGGTGTGTATAGAGGGCTTGCTAATTTGGTCATATTTATATGATGTGTAAAGAGGGCTTTCTAGTTTGGTCATATTTATATGGTATGTATAGAGACTTGATAGTTTGGTCATATTTATATTGTGTGTATAGAGGAATTGCTAGTTTGGTTGTAATTTGGTAATAGATATATGGTGAGTATAGAGGGCTTGCTAGTTTGTAATAGTCATATGGAGTTTATAGTTTGTCATATGTATATGGTGTGTATAGAGGGCTTGCTAGTTTGGTCATATGTATATGGTGTGTATAGAGGGCTTGCTAGTTTGGTCATTTTTATATGGTGTGAATAGGGGGCTTGCTAGTTTGGTCATGTTTATATGGTGTGTTTAGAGACTTGCTTGTTTGGTCATGTTTATATGGTGTGTATAGGGGGCTTGCTAGTTTGGTCATGTTTATATGGTGTGTATAGAGGGCTTGCACATTTGGTCATATTTATATGGTGTGTATAGAAGGCTTGTTAATTTGGTCATATTTATATGGTGTGTAGAGGGCTTTCTAGTTTGTTCATATTTATATGGTGTGTAAAGAGGGCTTGCTAGTTTGGTTATGTTTATATGGTGTGTATAGAGGACTTGTTAGTTTGGTCATATTTATATAGTGTGCGTAGAGGACTTGTTAGTTTGGTCATGTTTATATAGTGTGTGTAGAGGACTTGCTAGTTTGGTCATCTGTATATAGTGTGTATAGAGGACTTGCTAGTTTGGTCATAGATATATGATGAGTATAGAGGGCTTGCTAGTTTGGTAATAGTTATATGGAGTTTATAGAGGGCTTGCTAGTTTGGTCATACAGTCTAACTTCGATAGCTTGAACACCAGTGATTCGAATACCATCGGTAACTCGAACATATTTTCCGGTCCCAACACAACTCCTATACAATTCAATATAATTTAACCTTGATTATTCGAATATTATTTCTGGAATACCCCGGCTCGCTCGAATACTTTTTACGGTCCGAAGACCCACTTTTGTGTGAATTTAAACCTCGCTTAATCGAAGGTGATGATCCGTTTCCATGCGACGTCGGCCATATTAATTGTAATCGACGTGGATGTATTTGTTTGTAGCAAGTTTGATCACAGTGCGAAAACAGATAAAGTTGATTGTTAAAGGTGCGAACATTTAGGATTGAAATGCGATAATAGACAGATAAAATTTATGTTTCGTGAACTTCGTTTACTGTTAATTACGATAAATTAAACATGGTTGATTTTCTAATTAAATAATGTTTGTTAATTGGTTTTAATAAAAATAAAACAATAATTAAAATAAAGTGTGTTCACTTTTTAATTAGATAAGAGCATTTCCCGAGTATGTTTAGTGAACTTTGTTTACTGTTAATTACGATAAATTAAACACGGTTGATTTTCTAATTAAATAACGTTTGTTGATTGGTTTTAGTAAAACTAAAACAATAATTAAGATAAAAGTGTGTTTTTTTTTAATTAGATAAGAGCATTTCGCGAGTGATTACTGATTACGCTATTGTCTATTCTATTCAATGTTATGTACCCAAACCAGTCTTACCTTGTTCTCATTATTTGGACTTCCGAAATGTATGTTACATCTATTAGTGTGATATTTCTTTAAATAAATGATAAAACAAACACATTATTGCAGTTTTTCTTGTACTTTCTTGTATTTTCAGTGTAACAATTACATGTTATATATCCGTTATGAGGTTTAAACAAACATGCATGAACATAAAAAAACATACCGAGAACGATACATCACGTACACAAGTAACACTATTTAGGGTGGTACACAAATTCGGATAGATATTTTGTTTTTTACCATTACCTTTTACCGATAGCTCGAACATATCCCTATGGTCCCGCCGACTTCAAGCTATCGAGGTTCGACTGTATCAGTCTGCACGAAAAACTATTTCAGAGTATAGTCCTTCGGACTATGCTTTGTGAAAAAATGTGTAGTCCGAATGGATTTCTTCTAGTCCGAAATACTACTACATAAATACTGATTAATCATGCAATCTTTCTCATTACATTTGCAGTAAGGCATGCTATTGTAAAATATGCATTTATTTAAAGCATTGTCTTTTAAGCCATGATCTTGTAATTCTATCCATTGCAATTGTATAACATTTGATCGTTGAATGTTTCACCTTGCTTTTTGTAGTATTCAAAATAAAAATAAAACATAAACATGTTTTTGTTTTCCTTCCCATGTCAGTATTGTCACGGAAGTGACATTTTGACGAAGGAGCGGATAGTAACGAGGTTAGTACGCAAAGCTCAAACATAACTGCCGATCGTGCACTGGGTTGTTCAAAGTAATCAGCATTATTAAAGCTCCAACAAAAATTCTGATCTGAACAGTTGATTGTACATTTTTTACGGATCCCATTTTGTATTCAGAAATTGACAATGAATAGACAATGTCACACATAACGACCGTCACTAATTTAAAAATCTATTTATTTTGTTTATACATGGCCGGAACCAACTATCAGTTTCAGAACAGACTGGTTTTCAATTTTATTTGTTTTCGAACGAGGTTGAGGTCAAAGGAGCAATATTTAGTATGAATCAATACCAGTCTTCGTCTTAACCGGCTTGCCCGAAGTCCGGGGCAAGTAGTTTCGATTTCGGGCAAGCAGAAATTACCATCTGCTTGCCCGATCGGGCAAGTGTGATTTCGGGCAAGCAGAAATTACCATCTGCTTGCCCGATCGGGCAAGTGTGATTTTTCAGTGGAATATACAGTACAGCTCACGCGAAGCCCCCACTTTACTCTTTCACGCCGAATGAGGAATTTACAAATCGCGTGCGGAGTTTCGATGATAAAACAACGCGGAGTCGGAAAAGCTTCTCGGCATACTTATGCCACGAAAGTACGCCACGATACTCCGCGAAGACAAACTCGAAGTTTGTTGAGTAAAACTGCACAGGTAAAAGGGGCAACTTTTTCTAATTGCAGTCATTTTAATGCATAATTATTCAATAACTTTACAAAAAATTGAAGCAGAAGACTTTTTGTAGCGGATGTGGGAAAATTTAAATGCCCGGATTGTGTATACTAGGTCACGACAGTTGAATGGCGGTTCCTATTACCGTCTTCGCGGCGACTGAACATAATATTCAATTAGTAATTATACTGGAAATTATAATTTTCTTTTTAATTAGTCTTTCTTTGGAACAAATTTTACTATTCTGATGTTTATTATAATAGCGATGGGTTCTTTAGTCAGAAATAATCAGAAAAAATGGTAAAGAATTCCGGGTCATAAACCCGTTATTAGTGCCGCCTTGTTAAAAGATACATACATGGCTAAGGATTATGGGTATTTAGTATTTATGTCGGTAGGAAAACTGTTGACTTTCGGACAACAAAAACGAACAAAACTTGTGATTAAATGCATTAAAAGTTTGAAATATGTATTTGTTTCGAAATTTATTTATTGTATTTATCAATAGTCCATTCGGACTATAAGTTTAGGTTTTTTTTATAGTCCGAACGAAATTTTTATAGCCTCGATCTCGGACTATTCGTTTAATTCGCAGACTGCTGTATGTATATGGTGTGTATAGAGGGCTTGCTAGTTTTTTCATATTTATATGGTGTGTATAGAGGGCTTGCTAGTTTGGTCATATGTATATGGTGTGTATCTAGGACTTGTTAGTTTGGTCATAGATATATGCTAAATTTAGTTAATTTTAGTATTGGTCTATTATACTTACGACAACATTACAAATGCAATTACTCAACTTGCTCTAATCCACGAGTGGAAAAAACTTCCCCAAATTCCCTTCCTGGGACCACGGCCGACAAAGGAGCCGCTAATTGGTTACCCATTAACCTCCAGAATCAGAACGAGGCTCACTTCCTATTTTCCGCCAATTCTAATTAAGGAGGGGTGGGTAGTATAATGTTGTCGTAAGTATAATAGACCAATACTAAAATTAACTAAATTTAGCATATTGGTATATTGATATCTTACGACAACATTACAAATGCGACTTTAACAAAATTATTTGGGGTGGAATAAGTAGCCCGTTATGATAGTTAGAATATATCAAGGGAATTTAAACAAAACTGAAACAGGCAACAGGGAATGATCGAAACCTGCTATAATATAGGAATTAGAGCAGATTAGAACATAAACACAAAAACTAACTAACACTCACCCCTGTATGCTAGGGTCCTGCCCGGTTGTCGATACACATGTAGGAGGAAACTCCTATACATTTCAAGAGAAGGCGAACAAGCATGGTGAATGTGGCACATACGTCAAATTCACAAACAGAAGGAGTCTATAATACGCCTGTAGCTGACCCGAAGGTATAACATGTAGACTCTGGTACCGTAAAACAGTCCGTCTGTCAAGTAAGTCGAGGACAATTAAGTCCAGCGCCATTGAAAAATCGACAATTTCAAGCATATCTAAAAAGGGCGAATATTGCTTGTATTAATTCGATTGTTTTTAGAAAACAAGTATCAATAAATCCCAATTAGATACTTGCATAAACAGTTGTAAGTTTCATATGAAGAACTGTAAATGTAATAAAGCTATAAACACAAAGTAACATATAACTGTGTGAAAATAGGTAAAACAAAAAAACAACATGCATATGGCAAAATTAACCCGCCATAAACGGTAACAATATTTTGGTAAGGCTAGTACTAGCAACACATGCATCTGTTACTAATACTTATAGTAATGTGGTTCGAAACCCCGGACGTTAGTGACTGACAGTAATGATCTAGTCATCTGACTGTTCGGGTAGCAAAACTCCGATGACTGACTGGGCCGCAACCAATGGGCCCAGAGAAGCCAATTCATTATTAAATAGGGAGCAGTCCCTAAGATAGAACCTTACAAAGGAGTTGTCTGAATTCCAGTAGCACGCTTTAAGAATACGCTCTAAGGGAATCGAATTAGACCATGCTAAGGACGAGGACAAGGCTCTGACTTCATGAGCTGTAGGATTAGAATCTGGCAGGTCGGTCATTTGTACTGCATAGGCCAATTTAATGGTCTCAACAATCCACCTAGAAATGGAGGCCATAGAGATCTCCCGAGTGGCATGCAGATAATGTGGAAGAAAAGCCTTTTTCTTCCACGTCGCCATGACCTGGAACGCTCCAGGTAAATTCTTAAGGCCCTGACTGGGCAGAGGTTGGAAGAATTGGTATCGCTGGAGGAGGGCAGAGCTGGAATAACCAGTGGTAAGCTAGGAACCGAAGGACGCTGATTCTTAGCTAAAAACCCCGGGAAGAAATGTAAGGTAACTGAAGACCCGTTTGTAGAAAAAGACACAGAGTCTTCAGTTCCCAGTAAGGCATGGAGCTCACTCCGTCTACGCCCTGAGGCTAGAGCTAGAAGAAAGGTAGTCTTGAGAGTAAGCTCCTTCCTACCGCAGGATTCAAGCGGTTCGAAAGGAGGTCCTGAAATAGTCTTGAGAACCAGCTGAAGGTCCCATTTTGGAGTAACATGGGTAACTGCCGGTCTCTCTAGCTCTATGCTTTTAATAATGTTAGAGAGAAGAGGGCTATCAGAGAAATCATGTCCTGTAATTTCTTTGAGAGTGATAGAAATAGCCGAGCGATACCCTTTAACTGAAGAAGGAGAAAGAGATTTGTCCTCAAATAAAGAAACAAGGAAATCTGAGAGTGAGGTCAAAGAGGGATGGAGTGGATCCAGTGACCTTGAGACACACCAATCAGTCCAGAATTTCCATCTGTACTCGTAGAGGGAATTAGTGGAGGCCCTTCTAGCGGTACAGACTCGATGGGCAACCCTTTCAGAAAAACCTGCCGCCTGCAGATGTCGTTGGATAAGAGAAAGGCGTGAAGGTTGAATACTTCTGGCCGGGGATGAAGGAGCCGTGACAGAGGTTGACACAGGAGATCTTGCCTGGGGGCTAACCTCAGGGGTGTGGCCACAATGAGAGATAGGAGAGTTGTAAACCATGGATGACCCGTCCAAAGTGGGGCTATCAATATGATGAGACAAGCCTCTCGCTGGACCTTCAGAAGTACTCGGGACAGGAGAGGAGGTGGAGGAAAGGCATAGGCGAACAGGCCCTGCCAAGGTATAGCAAGGGAGTCCACTGCCCAGGCCAAGGGGTCTGGAACTGGGGAGACGAACGTCGGAAGTTGGTTGTTTAGCCGGGTGGCAAACAGGTCCACATGTGGGGTGTCCCAGAGACGAAACACTTGGGATAACGTTGGAGAGTGTAGCTTCCACTCTGTTTGAATGACCTGATTCTTTCGGGATAGAGAATCTGCCAAAACATTCAGTTTCCCTGGGATGAACCGTGCTTTCAGGAAGACTCCTTCCTGGGAACACCACTTGAGGATTTCTATGGCTAAATCTGAGAGATCCCTGGAATGGGATCCCCCCTCCTTGTTGAGGTAAGCCGCTACTGTGGTATTGTCTGTGGCCAACATGATTGAGTGGCCTCGGATATCCTCCAGAAAAACCTGTAGAGCTAAGAAAACTGCTTTTAATTCCAAAAGATTGATATGGGAGGTCTTTTCGGAAAGGGACCAGGAGCCCGACGCCTGAAGGTCTGCCAAATGGGCTCCCCAGCCAAGAAGGCTGGCGTCCGTGAACAGGTGTAAATCTGGGTCTTGAGGGTGTAGAGGAACCATTTCCATCAGGAAGACTGGATCGAACCACTGGAGCGTTGCCGACTTGAACCAAGGGCCTAACTGGATTTGGTATTCCCAGGATTGGGTAGCCTGATCCCATCTGTCTTTCAAGGCCCACTGTAAAGGGCGTTTGTGAACTCTGCCCTGTGGGAGAAGCTTGGACATTGACTCCATCTGACCCAAAAGGGAATGGAGTTCCCTTGCTGAAGCTGATGTTTGCAACAATAGGACCCTGAGGGACTCTTGTAGGTGGTGGATTCTGTCCAAAGATGGGCCCACGAGGGAGTCTTGTAGGGAAAAACAAGCTCCGAGGAAAATGAAGGACTGACAAGGGATTAGATCCGACTTTTCCCAGTTCGGGATAAAACCTAGATTTAGAACTATAGAAAGCAGACGCCTTGAGTGCGACAGAGCCAGATCTCTGGAGTTGGCTGGCTGTAACCAATCGTCCAGGTAAGTGTGCAGTCGAATACCCAAGCGATGAACATGGGCGCAAATGACCTTGATCAGCCCAGTGAACACATAAGGAGCTGTGGCCAGACCGAATGGTAGAGCTCGAAACTGATAGGTTGTCCCCTTCCAGACAAACCGAAGGTATTTCCTTGAAAAGGGATGGATGAGGACGTGAAAGTAAGCATCTTTCAGGTCTAGGGAGGTTACCCAGTCGCCCGAATGGAAGCTAGTGTTTCCATTTTGAAGTGTGGGGTTTTGACGAACTTGTTTAGTATAGAGAGGTCTATGATAGTTCTCCAAGACCCCGAGGGTTTGGGTACCACAAAGAGACGGCTGTAAAACCCCTTTCTTGAATGGGAGGGAAGAACCGTTTCCACTGCCTGTAACTTCAAGAGATTCTGGATTTCCTGATCCAGGATGAGAAACTTCTCTGAATCCTGTGGAGGACCGAATCTGGCCGGAGGATGACGTGTGAGTGGAGGTTGGACATGAAAAGGAATGAGATACCCGCCCCGGACCACTGAGAGTGACCAAGGATCTGCTATATTTTCCCAGGCATGGTTGAAGGCAGAAAGCCTGCCGCCTGTAGGTATTTCCGGTTTGGGAATCCTTATGTCTAAGGGAAGACCCGAACCGGAAATAACCTGGGGAAATCCGGAGCGGGCATCCCTATGGGGCAGAGGGCCGAGAGCCCCTTCCCCTTCCTCTTCCCCATACTCTACCCTTATCCCTACTACGATTCCCTGACTGTTTCCTATACTCAATCTTAGGGGGAGGAACCCACTTAGGTTGAACCCTTGAATCCACAGCTTGTGGAAGATAGGGTGCTGTAGTAGCGATAGGAGCCCTACTTACAGTAGCTTGAGGGGTCCTAGGGGGATACCTGAGAGGAGGTCTAGAAGGGCGAACAGAAGAAAGCGCAACCCTCTGGAAGGAAGAATATTTGACCTCTTCTTTATGATGAGAGACTACTTCCGGGAAGGAGGGACCAAACAGTGTGCGAGAATTAATAGGCTGCACCCTAAGACTAGAATTCAACTGCCCGTTAAGGACTGAGAGATTGAGAATAGCATCTCTTCTCACGAGGCTAAAACTTTCTGACATTCTGAGGAAAACATCCATAGAGTCAATGTTAGCTCTAGCCGTAGATAGGATGTATCGCTGGAGCTCAATAAGGTCCTCGGGTGAAGGAGAGGGGTCTCTTAAAATCGAGAGGGTACCACACAAAAACAAATCAGTATGGGAACTCATCTGTACACCCAAACGTGCCCAGCGGTCCCAAGTAACCACATCTGCCAAAGAGATGGAGGTAGCAGAAGGAAGGCTAGTCCGAGGTTGTAGAATGTCCTGAATGGAGTAATCTACCAAGGGAGGATCCAAGGGAAGAACAGGATCCTGGGGTAAATAGAACTTACGGTTAGTAAGCCACTGTTTTTGACCTGTAAAGATCCTATTCTTTGGAAGAGCCTTTGGATACTGAGGGAGTGGTGACCCCGGTACTAATTCCGAGCCTCTCACTTCTGCAGAAATAGACGAGAGTAGGGAAGAAACCTGTTTGCTCTGTGGTAAGGTAATATCACGTTTAGAAAGGTTAGGTTGTACATCAAAATAATCCATAGCAGAAGTACCAGCCAAGGATTCGACAGGTGCAACTACAGGAGGACAAACTGAGGGGCCCAACCTAGCCTTAAGAAGACCAATTAGTTCAGAAAAAGAAGGCCAAACTGCATCAACAGGAGGTACTTCCTGAAAAAAGTCATCGGGATGCTCAGAAGCCACACTCTGTCCCGTGTTAAACAAGCCTGTGGTAGGATCCAATAAAACACCCGAACAAACCTGCTCCTCAGGTAGGGGGGGATGGGGTGGATCCTGAAGCACGCTAACACCAGAGGGAGAATTACCCCGGGATATGCCCACGGCGGACGCTGACTTACTAAGGGAATGATCCCTTCTGTGGGGTGATACCCTAGAACGGGAATGTCTAGCCCGTTTGGTAGCCACTCTAGAATGAGACCTAGAGCGGCTCCTGGATCTCTTAGAATGCGAATCCTGAGAGCTCAAAAGGGACCTGAGGTTGTCCAGTTCACGGGAAGAAAGACGATGTCGTCTATGAGAATGATGTCGTCCATGAGAACGACTATGAGACTTCCGGTGTCTATGACGCCGGTAGGGAGACCTACCCCTATGGCGTTCGGTCGAGTTAGAGAAGCCGGAAAATTCACTTTTTGAAACAGAAGAATTACCTGAGCTTGAGAAGTCACTCAACCGATGACGGTTGCTCTTAGACCGGCCACTGCGTCTAGACTCTCTGGAGGGTGACCTGGAGGCCGAGTATTTAGAACTGTTGTGCAGCCCGACAGCGTACCTACGAGGCAGAGAGTTATCTGAGTAACCATGGACCCCCGCACTGCCTGCCAGTCTGTTACTGTGAACAGGAGTGGGTGGGGTATGGTACTCCGTATGGCTGGGTTGGGAGACATCACCGATAGAAGGACGAGACTTCGTACGGGTGACCTTTCCAACTGTAGGAAGTATCTGGCCGGATACTTTCTGCTTGGTTGGGTTGCCTTGTGAGTCCGGAGGGGCCGTAGTATGACTAGGGCCCGACTCCCCAACCAGCAGTAGCGTGTTCGCATCCGACATTGCACGCTAAAATATAGAAAGAGAAAGGCAGAAACGTGTAATAAACACGAACTGTTATTATAGGAAATATGTAAAACTATATAAAAATACAAAAAATAAAACTAATAAACACAACACAAGTGGAGAAAAGCAAACTTTGAGACACTCGATTTACCTACCATCCATTTGGAATCGGCACGAGTGGAAAATAGGAAGTGAGCCTCGTTCTGATTCTGGAGGTTAATGGGTAACCAATTAGCGGCTCCCTTGTCGGCCGTGGTCCCGGGAAGGGAATTTGGGGAAGTTTTTTCCACTCGTGGATTAGAGCAAGTTGAGTAATTGCATTTGTAATGTTGTCGTAAGATATCAATATACCAATATGATGAGTATAGAGGGCTTGCTAGTTTGGTAATAGTTATATGGAGTTTATAGAGGGCTTGCTAGTTTGGTCATATGTATATGGTGTGTATAGAGGGCTTGCTAGATTTGTCATATTTATATGGTGTGTATAGAGGGCTTGCTAGTTTGGTCATTTTTATATGTTGTGTATAGAGGGCTTGCTAGTTTGGTTATGTTTATATGGTGTGTGTAGAGACTTGCTAGTTTGATCATATTTATATGGTGTGTGTAGAAGGCTTGCTGGTTTGGTCATATTTATATGGTGTGTATAGAGACTTGCTAGTTTGGTCATATGTATATGGTGTGTATAGAGGGCTTGCAAAATTTATGTGGTGTGTATAGAGGGCTTGCTAATTTGGTCATATGTATATGGTGTATAGAGGACTTGCTAGTTTGGCCATCTTTATATGTGTGCAAAGAGGACTTTCTAGTCTGATCATATTTATATTGCATGTATAAAGCACTTGTTAGTTTAGTCATATTTATATGGTATGTAATGTATAGAGGATTTGCTAGTTTGGTCATAATTATATGGTGTATATAGAGGACTTGCTAGTTTGGTAATATTTATATGTTGTGTATAGAGGGCTTGCTAGTTTGGTCATATTTATATTGTGTGTATAGAGGACTTTCTGATTTGGTCATATTTATATGTTTAGAGGGCATGCTAGTTCGGTCATAGTTATATGGTGTGTACAGAGGCTTGCTAGTTTGGTCATAGTTATATGGTGTGTATAGAGACTTGCTATTTTGGTCATATTTATATGGTATGTATAGTGGGCCTGCTAGTTTGGTCATATGTATATGGTGTGTATAGAGACTTGCTAGGTTGGTCATATTTATATGATGTGTTTATAGACTTGCTAGTTTCTTTATAATTATATGGTTAGAGAGCTTGCTAGTTCGGTCATGTTGATATAGTGTGTATAGAGACTTGCTAGTTGGTCATATGTTTATGGTGTGTATAGAGGACTTGCTTGTTTGATCATATTTATATAGTGTGTAATGAGGGTTTGTTAGTTTGGTCATATTTATATGATGTGTATAGAGGACTTGCTAGTTTGATCATATTTATATTGTGTGTATAGAGGACTTGTTGGTTTGGTCATATTTATATGGTGTTTGTAGAGGGCTTGCTAGTTTGGTCATATTTATATTGTGTGTATAGAGAGCTTGCTAGTTTGGTCATGTTTATATGGTGTGTATAGAAGGCTTGCTAGTTTGGTCATATTTATATTGTGTGTATAGAGGGCTTGCTAGTTTGGTCATATTTATATTGTGTGTATAGAGGGCTTGCTAGTTTGGTCACATTTACATGGTGTTTATAGAAGGCTTGCTAATTTGGTCATATTTATATGGTGTGTATGGAGGACGTGCTAGTTTGGTCCTATTTATATAGTGTGTATAGACGACTTGCTTATTTGGTCATCTTTATATGGTGTGTAAGAGGGCTTACTAGTTTGGTTATATTTATATGGTGTATATAGAGGACTTGCTAGTTGGTCAGATGTATATGATGTGTTTAGAGGACTTGCTTGTTTGGTCATATTTATATGGTGTGTATAGAGGGCTTGCTAGTTCGGTCATGTATATGGTGTGTATAGAGGACTTGCTGATTTTGTCATATTTATATGGTTAGAGGGCTTGCTAGTTCGGTCATATTGATATGGTGTGTACAGAGACTTGCTAGTTTAGTCATAGTTATATGGTTTGTAAAGAGACATGCTTGTTTGGTCAAATGTGTATGGTGTGGAAAGAGATTTGCTAGTTTGGTCATATTTATATAGTGTGTAAAGAGACTTGCTAGTTTGGTCATATTTATATGGTGTGTATATAGATTTTCTAATTTCGTTGTTGTGTCGCCTTTTCGAAGAAAAATGCGATACATTGGGATCATTTGTCATCCGTCCGTCCGTCTGTCTGTCCGTCAGTCCGTCACAAAAACTTAACGTTGGCTATAACTTTCTCATTTCTTGATATTTCTTCATCAAACTTTCAATATATACTCATCATGGCAACATCGACATGACCATACTAGAATGTAAAGGTCAAGGTCACACTGAAGGTCAATATATGGGTTAAATAGTCATTTTCTTTACAAAAACTTAACGTTGGTTATAACTTTCTCATTTCTTGATATTTCTTCATCAGACTTTCAATATAAACTCATCATGACATGTATCGCGTATTAAAATAAGGGCATTGTGACCTTGCCCTGTGATCTCTGTCATAGAAAATGCTTGTCCGGACCATATTTTCAATACTATAACACTTAGAGATACCAAACTTGGGATGTGGATACATCTGGGGATAGGGGGGTGTCGCGTAGCAAAATAAGGTCACTATGACCTTTTCCTGTGACCTCTGTCATAGAAAATGCTTGTTCGGACCGTATTTTCAATACTATAACACTTACAGATACCAAACGTGGTATATGAATACATCTTGGGATAGCGGTGTGTCGCGTACCAAAATAAGGTGAATGACCTTGACCTGTGACCTCTGTCATAGAAAATGCTTGTTCGGACCGTATTTTCAATAATATAACACTTAGAGATACCAAACTTGGGATGTGGATACATCTTGGGATAGCGGTGTGTCATAGAAAATGCTTGTCCGGACCGTATTTTTAATACTATAACACTTACAGATACCAAACTTGGTATGTGAATACATCTTGGGATAGCGGTGTGTCACGTACCAAAATAAGGTCATTGTGACCTTGGCCTGTGACCTCTGTCATAGAAAATGCTTTTCCGGACCGTCTTTTCAATACTATAACACTTAGAGACACCAAACTTGGTATGTGAATACATCTTGGGATAGCGGTGTGTCACGTACCAAAATAATGTCATTGTGACCTTGACCTGTGACCTCTGTCATAGAAAATGCTTGTCCGGACCGTCTTTTCAATACTGTAACACTTAGAGACACCAAACTTGGTATGTGAATACATCTTGGGATAGCGGTGTGTCACATACCAAAATAAGGTCATTGTGTCCTTGACCTTGATCTTTGACCTCCATCATAGAAAATGTCTGGAAAATGTTTGTCTGGGCCGGTGGGGGACTATGGATTGCCTTGCAATTCTTGATGCTCTTGTTTATCTGGGTCCAAAAAACCTTGTTATACTGACAAAGCGCTGACAGGCGACACTTGTGTTCTGCGGAACACCCATCTAGTATTTATATTGTGTGTATAGAGACTTGCTAGTTTGGTCATATTTATATGGTGTGTATAGAGGGCTTGCTAGTTTGGTCATATTTATATGATGTGTTTAGAAACTTGCTAGTTTGGTCATATTTATATGGTGTGTATAGAGACTTGCTAGTTTGGTTATATTTATATGGTGTGTATAGAGGACTTGCTAGTTTGGTCATATTTATATAACACACAAGAACTATACACACCAGTTATATAGGGCTTGCTAGTGTCATAATATTTATCTCTTATAAAAATATAGCTCTTATTTCAAGCTCACACAAGCTCTCTGCGAGCTTGTCGCAATCTTTATAAGTTAGCCGCGAGCTTGGGCAAGCTTGTATGAGATTTTTTTTTAATTTTAAATACTGCAGTGAACGTGCTCGAGAGCTAGTTTATCTTTGCGGGCTCGCTAGAGTTTCCCATCTCGCCCAGTGGAAATGTAAATGGAATATTCCACTGGATTGTTTCACTATGACACCTTAGTGTGATTTTGACAATGAGTGCAAATAAAACAAAAACACACTGTTTTGAATTTTTTCTTGGGAAAATTTCATCAACTGTAGATTGTCATTGCATCATTTAATGATTAGAAGTAAGTGTTTTGTGAATATACATAAATAACTTATTGTATCAAAACATCTTAAACATTTAATAGCAGTATGATCAGGCCTACAAAGTGATGTAGACTAAAGGTTTAATAAGTGAATTGTTCTTGAACTGTTTTGTAGGTTAAATTAGTGAATTGTTCTTAAACTATTCATGAACTAAATTCACAAATTATGCGTGAACAATATATGTAAAACGGCTACCTTAAAAATTGCAACACGTTAGTAACAGCTATGTTCATGAAAACAAAAGCTCACAAAAGTTCAGTATTGCAATCCCACTTACCAAGTGTATTTCATTTCAAAAAAAAAAGACGATAGCCCGTGCTATATTTTCCCTCGTTAAGACGATAAGGCCTTCATTTTCCATCCGATATTTACTAAACTTTATCAGATTGTTACTATCAATGAAAGCTTGGACAAGTTCAAAAACCAGCCAGATCGGACCAGCATCAACGGAGTTATAGCCTTTGGTTTAGTTAAAAATGGCTATATTTTGCCTCGTTAAGACGATAACGCCTTTATTTTCCATCCGATCTTTACCAATCTTTACCAGATTGTTACTGTCAATAAAAGCTTGCACAAGTTTGCAAACCAGCTAAATCAGACTAGCAACAGCAGAGTTAATGGCCCTGGATTTAGCTAAAGATTCTATATTTTGCCTCGTTAAGACGATAGGGCCTTCATTTTTCATCCGATCTTTACCAAACGTTACCAGATTGTTAATATCAATGAAAGCTGGGAAAAGTTCGAAAACCAGCCAGATCGGACTAGTAACGTCAGAGTTGTGGCCCTTGATTTAATTAAAAATGCTACATTTTGCCTTGTTAAGACGATAGTGCCTTCATTTTTGTCCGGTCTTTACCAAACTTTACCAGATTGTTAATATTAATAGAAGCTCGGTCAGTTTCGAAAACCAGCCAGATAGGACCAGAACAGCGGAGTTAATGCCCTTGATTTATTTAAAAGCTATATTTTGCCTCGTTAAGACGATAGGGCCTTCATTTTTCATGCGATATTTACCAAATTTTACCAGATTGTTACTATCAATGGAAGCTCCGACAAGTTTGAAAACCAGCCAGATTGGACCATTTACACCGGAGTTATGGCCCTTGATTTTCTGAAATATGCTATACATTAAGACGAAAGGGCCTTCATTTGGCCAGATTTCAGTGAAATTTTTCATTGATTAGTACCAAGCCTAGTTGTACATATTGTCACCATGTTCCGGTTGAATGATTTTGATGGAGTTTTGTCCCTTTAAAGGTTTTAATACACAAACTTTGTCCTGACTAGTTCTCCTGAACTCCTGTTCGGATTTAAACGAAACTTTTTAGGGATGATCAGTTCCAGGTCTAGTTGTGCAAATCATTGCCGTGTTCCGGTTGAATGATTTTTGGCAGAGTTATGGCATTTAAAGAATTTAATACACACATTTTGTCTGGACTAGTTCTCGTAACGCCTCGCCAGATTTCAACGAAACTGTATAGGGATGATCAGCACCAAGCATAGTTGCATCTATCATTACCGTGCATATCATCGTAACGTTCCAGTTTACAGATTTTTGGTGGAGTAAAGGCCCTTTAAAGGTTTTTGATACACAAATATTTTCCGGGCTAGTTCTCCTGAACCCCTGGCTGGATTTTAAAGAAACTTGACAAGGATGATCAGTATCAAGCCTAGTTGTGCATTTCTTCGCCATATTACAGTTGAATGATTTTTGGCATAGTTATGGCCCTTTAAAGGTTTTAATAGGCAAACGTCCAGATTAGTCTTTTCTGAACTCCTTGCTGGATTTCAACGAATCTTGATGGGGATGATCAGTACCAAGCCTAGTTGGTGCATCATTGCCGTGTTCTGGTTGAATGAATTATGGCAGAGTTATGACCCCTTAAAGGTTTTAATACACTAACTTTGTACAGACTAGTTCTCTTAAACCTTTGGCTTGATTTCGATGGAACTTGTCAGGGACAATCAGTACCAAGCCTTGTTCCGTATATCATCACCATGTTCTGGTTGAAAAATATTTGAAAGAGTTATGGCCCCTTATACATAAACGTTATCTTTAACCAGTAGAGCATCCATAGGCCTCTTGGGCCTCTTGTTGTTATATCACAGGAAGAAGTATTCAGTGGAGTGATACAGGGTATCTCCGAAATTCCGGCCACCAGTGGGGACATGGTACGAAATATTTCAATGGTACTCAAAAAAATGACCAAGAAAGAATATTTGTCTCCAACAGCTCAGGTTAGTAATACCTCTTTCTCATCTCACTCCGCCTTAATACAGCCTGTTGTTTTAAATGAAAAATGAAATCCAAATCTGAATTAATTAATACAAAAAGGTGCTGTATATTAATATAATAGTCATTGGAATACATACAACCAGATACTTTGTTGTTTTCTGATGCTAGTTTTACAAGTCTATTGTATGATCTGTCCTATACATTATATGTACCATTCTTGCCTGCGTGAGTATCTCTACATTACCCTTTGTGATCCCCTGCCAAAGGCGGAGGGATCTTAATTTGGCGTTGTCTGTCCATCCTTCCGGAATCGGCCCAGTAATGCCGGACTTATTGCCATTTAATTGATAAAAATTGCTTAATTCAGTCCGTCCTAAGCCATATCTTGATAACCGCTCGTTTGATTTTCATTAAACTTCATTATAATGTTTATCCTAGTAGTGGGATGTGACGTGGCAACTTTTTCTTCTATTTTTTTTTTTATTTAATTATTTCCTTTTTTTCATGATGGTTCATGTTATTTTTCTAAAAAAATGAATTTGTTTAATTTGTTTAATTTAAAAAAGAAAATTTAAATTAATTTTTTCTCATAAGAAACCTTGGTTCATGGGTTCATTTTTTCTTTAATTTGGAGCTCTTGTTGGATCAGTTTAAGATAGAGGTTTTTATTTTTTTTTAAATATTTTTTTGTTTTTAGTTTTTTCTCTCATAAGAAACCTTGGTTCAAGGGTTCATTTTTCTTTAATTGGGATCTTAGGGGCCCTTGTTGGATCAGTTTTACATGAAATTATTTTTAAATATTATTATTATTATTATTTTAATTTTTCTCATAAGAAGCCTTGATTGATGGGTTCATTTTTTTTATGGGGAGCTTAGGGGCATTGTTGGATCAGTTTTACGTAGAGTAATAGGGAAGAACTTCAAAATTCTTCTCTGAAACTACAAGAGATAAACGTTTAATCTTCTTTATTTATTATCAGCTTGTGGATCCGCTACCAGTTTTGTTAAAATAGTGACCCTGGGGTCAAATTTGGCCCCACCCCAGTGTGGCAGTTTTACATAGACTTATACCTAGGG
This sequence comes from Cyrtodaria siliqua, assembly GCA_037043455.1. Taxonomy (NCBI): domain Eukaryota; kingdom Metazoa; phylum Mollusca; class Bivalvia; order Adapedonta; family Hiatellidae; genus Cyrtodaria; species Cyrtodaria siliqua. Next base: position 22,232 of record JAWPHD010004916.1, read on the forward strand.
AAAAACTTTAAAAATCTTCTTCTCTGAAACTACAAGAGTCAAAGGTTTAATATTTTGTATTTACACTCAGCTTATGGTCCTATCCCCAAGTCTGTTTGAATGGTGACCCTAAAGTCAAATTCGGCCCCATCCCATTGGTCACATGTTTTACATAGATTTATATAGGGAAAAACTTTTAAAAAGTCTCCTTCTCTGAAACTACACGAACGAACAGTTTAATATTTTGTATTTGTACTCAGCTTATGGTCCTCTGCAAAGTTTATTCAAATGGTGACACTGGGGTCAAATTTGGCTCTGCCCCTGGGTCACGTGTCAAACTTGGTTTGAGTGTTTATATTAATGAAAGTTTGATTTATTTTAAAGCTAGCCAAACTTGAGCCAAAAACATCCCTCCCCTGAAATAACAAGATCAGCTGATAGCAGCCGTAGTAATGAAATGAAGTAATCAGATTGATAAATATCACATGGCCAGGTAATTAAAAAGTAATCATTGATATAAAATTTTACATTTTTAGATCACCTGAGCCGAAGGCTCAAGGTGATCTATTGGGATCACTCTGCGTCCGTCGTCCGTCGTCCGTCGTCCGTCGTCGTTAACTTTTCTTCAAACAACTTCTCCTCAGAAACCGCTTGGCTAATTTTGACTAAACTTCACATGGATGATCCTTAGATGAATGCTTTTTAGATTTGTTAAAATTAGGTCAGCGCGACATCCAAGATGGCCGCCATTGCCATATATGGTTGAAACATTAAAAAATCTTCTTCTCCAGAACCGCATGACAGATTTCAACAGTTTTTCTTTTAAAATGATCGCCAACGCCTACACTATCAAGTTTGTTCAAATAAAGTCCCCGGGGTCAAAAATGGCCGTGCCCCGGGGATCCAAAGTTTGTATATTGAGATTTTGCATGTTTTTCATATAGACATATAGGAAAAAACTTTAAAAAATCTTCTTCTCTGAAACCACAAGGCACAGAGCTCTCATGTATTACATGTAGCATCAGCTTATGGTCCCCTACTAAGTTTGTTCAAATGGTGACCCTGGGGTCAAATTTGTCCCCGCCCCGAGGGGTCACAGTTTTACATAGACTTATATAGGAAAACAAAATAAAAAATCTTCTCGGAAACTACAAGAGCCAGAGGTTTAATGTTTTGCATTTACTATAAGTACATGGTCCTTCAGCAAGTTTGTTCAAATGGTGACCACCGGGTCACATTTGACCCCGCCCCAAGGATCACATGGTTTGCATAGACATGTATAGGGAAAAACTTAAAAAATCTTCTTCTCTGAAACTGCAAGAGCCAGAGGTTTAATATTTTGCATTTGCTATAAGCTTATGGTCCTCTACCAAGTTTGTTCAAATGGTGACCCAGGGGTCACATTTGGCCCCACCCCGGGGGTCACAGTTTTACATAGGCTTGTATAGGCAAAAACTGAAAACAATCTTCTTCTCTGAAACTACAAGAGCCAGAGGTTTAATATTTTGCATTTACTATAAGATTATAGTCCTTTACCAGGTTTGTTCAAATGGTGACCCTGGGGTCACATTTGGCCCCGCCCCGGTGGTCACAGTTTTACATAGACTTGTATAGGGAAAAACTTAAAAAATCTTCTTCTCTGAAACTACAAGAGCCAGAGGTTTAACATTTCGCATTTACTATAAGAGTATGGTCCTTTACCAAGTTTGTTCTAATGGTGACACTGGGGTTAATTTGGCCCCGCCCCAGGGGACACAGGTTTTACATAGACTTGTATAGGGAAAAACTTAAAAAATCTTCTTCTCCAAAACTGCTTGAGCCAGATGTTCAATATTTTGCATTTGCTATAAGCTTATAGTCCTCTACCAAGTTTGTTCAAATTGTGACGCTAGGGTTACATTTGACCCCACCCCAGGGGTCACATGTTTTACATAGACTTGTATAGGGAAAAACTTAAACAATCTAATCTTCTCTGGAACTGCTTGAGCCAGATGTTCAATATTTTGCATTTTCTACAAGCTTATGATCCTTTACCCAGTTTGTTCAAATGGTGACCCTGGTTTCAAATTTGACCCCGCCCCGGGGGTCACAGTTTTACATAGATTTATATAGGAATTTTTTTAAAAATCTTCTTCTCTGAAAGAACAAGAGCCAGAGGTTTAATATTTTGCAGTTACTATAAGATTATGGTCCTTTACCAAGTTTGTTCAAATGGTGACCCTGGGGTTATATTTGGCCCCGCCCCCGCGATCACAGTTTTACATAGACTTGTATAGAGAAAAATTAAAAAAATCTTCTTCTCTGAAACTGCAAGAGCCACAGGTTTAATATTTTGCATTTACTATGCACTTATGGTCCTTTACCAAGTTTATTAAACTGGTGACGGCTCTGCCCCAGGGGTCATATGTTTTACATAGACTTGTATAGGGAAAAACTTAAAAAATCTTCTCTTTCTGAAACCACAAGGCACACAGCTCTTCTATATTACATGTAGCCCTTGGGTCACATTTGGCCATGCCCCAGAGGTTACACCTTCATTTTGTCTTTGATCTTTACCAAACTTTGTCAGTGTCTTTATATCAATGTTGGTAAACAACAGAGGCCACATTTCTCGGACAATCTTAACCAAACTTGCACAGATTGTATATGATCATAAGATTTCGAAGAAGTTCGATAATGGACAACTACTCAGGTGATCGATATAGGGCCATCTTGGCCCTCTTGTTTGTATATTACATTTATTACTATATTATAGATAGTATAAAAGCTAATATTACACACAGTCCAGCCCCTTTAAGTCCCAATATAAAAGTCAATGCCTTAAAATGAATCATTTTTTCAAATCTAGTATGCTGATGAATTTCGAAAATACCTATATCTAGTAGATGTTCGAATTTATGAAGGCTCAAGGTCATGATTTATACTAAATAAAAAAAAATCCAAACACATTTCTTCCACTCGAAATCGGCAAGGGATATCAATTCATTGATTTGCTTGTTAATCCTACATCACTGTTGCAAGGCTGAGTATCTCAACGTTACCCTTTGTTAATCCTACAACACTACTGTTGCTTACCTGGGTATCTCAACGTTACCCTTTGTTAATCCTGCATCACTAACTGTTGCTTACCTGGGTATCTCAACGTTACCCTTTGTTAATCCTACAACACTACTGTTGCTTGCCTGAGTATCTCAACATTACCCTTTGTTAATCCTACAACACTACTTTTGCTTGCCTCAGTATCTCAACGTTACCCTTTGTTAATCCTACAACACTACTGTTGCTTGCCTGATTATCTCAACTTTACCCTTTGTTAATCCTACAACACTACTGTTGCTTGCCTGAGTATCTCAACATTACCCTTTGTTAATCCTACAACACTACTTTTGCTTGCCTGAGTATCTCAACGTTACCCTTTGTTAATCCTACAACACTACTGTTGCTTGCCTGAGTATCTCAACTTTACCCTTTGTTAATCCTACAACACTACTGTTGCTTGCCTGAGTATCTCAACTTTACCCTTTGTTAATCCTGCATCACTACTGTTGCTTGCCTGAGTATCTCAACATTACCCTTTGTTAATCCTACAACACTACTGTTGCTTGCCTTAGTATCTCAACATTACCCTTTGTTAATCCTACAACACTACTGTTGCTTGCCTCAGTATTTCAACGTTACCCTTTGTTAATCCTGCATCATTATCTGTTGCTTGCCTGAGTATCTCAACATTACCCATTGTAAATCCTGCATCACTAACTGTTGCTTGCCTGAGTATCTCAATGTTACCCTTCGTTAATTCTGCATCACTAACTGTTGCCTAATGAGTATCTCAACATTACCCTTTGCCAATCCTGCATCACTAACTGTTGCTTGCCTGAGTATCTCAAATTACCCTTTGGTAATCCTGCTTCACTAACTGTTGCTTGCCTGAGTATCTCAATGTTACCGTTTGTTAATCCTGCATCACTAACTGTTGCTTGCCTGAGTATCTCAATGTTACCCTTCGTTAATTCTGCATCACTAACTGTTGCCTAATGAGTATCTCAACATTACCCTTTGCCAATCCTGCATCACTAACTGTTGCTTGCCTGAGTATCTCAAATTACCCTTTGGTAATCCTGCTTCACTAACTGTTGCTTGCCTGAGTATCTCAATGTTACCGTTTGTTAATTCTGCATCACTAACTGTTGCTTGCCTGAGTATCTCTGTGTTATCCTTTGTTAATCCTGCATCACTAACTGTTGCTTGCCTGAGTATCTCAATGTTACCGTTTGTTAATTCTGCATCACTAACTGTTGCTTGCCTGAGTATCTCAATGTTATCCTTTGTTAATCCTACATCTCTAAATTTTGCTTGCCTGAGTATCACATTACACTTTGTTAATTCTGCATCACTAACTGTTGCTTGCCTGAGTATCTCAATGTTACCCTTTGTTAATCCTGCATCTCTAAATGTTGCTTGCCTGAGTATCACAATGTTACCCTTTGTTAATCCTGAATCACTAACTGTTGCTTGATGAGTATCTCAATGTTACCCTTTGCTAATCCTGCATCACTAACTGTTGCTTTCCTGGGTATCTCAATATTAGCCTTTGCTCATCTTGCATCACTAACTGTTGCTTGATGAGTATTTCAACATTACCCTTTGTTAATCCTGCATCACTAACTGTTGGTTGCCTGAGTATTTCAACATTACCCTTTGTTAATTCTGTATCACTAACTGTTGCTTGCCTGAGTATCTAAATGCTACCCTTTGTTAATCCTGCATCACTAACTGTTGCTTGCCTGAGTATTTCAACATTACTCTTTGTTAATCCTGCATCACTAACTGTTGCTTGCCTGAGTATTTCAACTTTACCCTTTGCTAATCCTGCATCACTAACTGTTGCTTGATGAGTATTTCAACATTACTCTTTGTTAATCCTGCATCACTAACTGTTGCTCGCCTGAGTATCTCAGTGTTACCCATTGTTAATCCTGCATCACTAACTGTTACTTGCCTGAGTATCTAAATGCTATCCTTGGCTAATCCTGCATCACTAACTGTTGCTTGATGAGTATTTCAACATTACTCTTTGTTAATCCTGCATCACTAACTGTTGCTTGCCTGAGTATTTCAACTTTACCCTTTGTTAATCCTGCATCACTAACTGTTGCTTGCCTGAGTATCTTAGTGTTACCCATTGTTAATCCTGCATCACTAACTGTTACTTGCCTGAGTATCTAAATGCTATCCTTGGCTAATCCTGCATCACATACTTTTGCTTGCCTGAGTATCTAAATGCTACCATTTGCTAAACCTGCATCACTAACTGTTGCTTGCCTGAGTAACTAAATGCTACCCTTTGCTAATCCTGCAGCACTAACTGTTGCTCGCCTGAGTATTTCAACTTTACCCTTTGCTAATCCTGCATCACTAACTGTTGCTTGCCTGAGTATCTCAGTGTTACCCTTTGTTAATCCTGCATCACTAACTGTTGCTCGCCTGAGTATTTCAACTTTACCCTTTGCTAATCCTGCATCACTAACTGTTGCTTGCCTGAGTATCTCAGTGTTACCCTTTGTTAATCCTGCATCACTAACTGTTGCTCGCCTGAGTATTTCAACTTTACCCTTTGCTAATCCTGCATCACTAACTGTTGCTTGCCTGAGTATCTCAGTGTTACCCTTTGTTAATCCTGCAGCACTAACTGTTGCTTGCCTGAGTATTTCAACTTTACCCTTTGCTAATCCTGCATCACTAACTGTTGCTTGCCTGAGTATCTCAGTGTTACCCTTTGTTAATCCTGCAGCACTAACTGTTGCTTGCCTTAGTATCTAAATGCTACCCTTTGCTAATCCTGCATCACTAACTGTTGCTCGCCTGAGTATCACAATGTTACCCTTTGTTAATCCTGCATCACTAACTGTTGCTCGCCTGAGTATTTCAACTTTACCCTTTGCTAATCCTGCATCACTAACTGTTGCTTGCCTGAGTATCTCAGTGTTACCCTTTGTTAATCCTGCAGCACTAACTGTTGCTCGCCTGAGTATCACAATGTTACCCTTTGTTAATCCTGCAGCACTAACTGTTGCTTGCCTGAGTATTTCAACTTTACCCTTTGCTAATCCTGCATCACTAACTGTTGCTTGCCTGAGTATCTCAGTGTTACCCTTTGTTAATCCTGCAGCACTAACTGTTGCTTGCCTGAGTAACTAAATGCTACCCTTTGCTAATCCTGCAGCACTAACTGTTGCTCGCCTGAGTATTTCAACTTTACCCTTTGCTAATCCTGCATCACTAACTGTTGCTTGCCTGAGTATCTCAGTGTTACCCTTTGTTAATCCTGCATCACTAACTGTTGCTCGCCTGAGTATTTCAACTTTACCCTTTGCTAATCCTGCATCACTAACTGTTGCTTGCCTGAGTATCTCAATGTTACCGTTTGCTAATCCTGCATCACTAACTTTTGCTTGCCTGAGTATCTCAACATTAGCCTTTGTTAATCCTGCAGCACTAACTGTTGCTTGCCTGAGTATCTAAATGCTACCCTTTGCTAATCCTGCATCACTAACTGTTGCTCGCCTGAGTATCTCAATGTTACCGTTTGCTAATCCTGCATCACTAACTTTTGCTTGCCTGAGTATCTCAACATTACCCTTTGTTAATCCTGCATCACTAACTGTTGCTTGCCTGAGTATTTCAACTTTACCCTTTGTTAATCCTGCATCACTAACTGTTGCTCGCCTGAGTATCTCAACGTTACCCATTGTTAATCCTGCATCACTAACTGTTACTTGCCTGAGTATCTAAATGCTATCCTTGGCTAATCCTGCATCACATACTTTTGCTTGCCTGAGTATCTAAATGCTACCATTTGCTAATCCTGCATCACTAACTGTTGCTTGCCTGAGTATCTAAATGCTACCATTTGCTAATCCTGCATCACTAACTGTTGCTTGCCTGAGTATCTCAATGTTACCGTTTGCTAATCCTGCATCACTAACTGTTGCTTGCCTGAGTATCTCAACATTACCCTTTGTTAATCCTGCTTCACTAACTGTTGCTTGCCTGAGTATTTCAACTTTACCCTTTGTTAATCCTGCATCACTAACTGTTGCTTGCCTGAGTATCTCAGTGTTACCCATTGTTAATCCTGCATCACTAACTGTTGCTTGCCTGAGTATTTCAACTTTACCCTTTGTTAATCCTGCATCACTAACTGTTGCTTGCCTGAGTATCTCAGTGTTACCCATTGTTAATCCTGCATCACTAACTGTTACTTGCCTGAGTATCTAAATGCTATCCTTGGCTAATCCTGCATCACATACTTTTGCTTGCCTGAGTATCTAAATGCTACCATTTGCTAATCCTGCATCACTAACTGTTGCTTGCCTGAGTATCTAAATGCTACCATTTGCTAATCCTGCATCACTAACTGTTGCTTGCCTGAGTATCTCAATGTTACCGTTTGCTAATCCTGCATCACTAACTGTTGCTTGCCTGAGTATCTCAACATTACCCTTTGTTAATCCTGCTTCACTAACTGTTGCTTGCCTGAGTATCTAAATGCTACCCTTTGCTAATCCTGCATCACTAACTGTTGCTTGCCTGAGTATCTCAATGTTACCGTTTGCTAATCCTGCATCACTAACTTTTGCTTGCCTGAGTATCTCAATGCTACCCTTTGCTAATCCTGCATCACTAACTGTTGCTTGCCTGAGTATCTCAATGTTACCGTTTGCTAATCCTGCATCACTAACTGTTGCTTGCCTGAGTATCTAAATGCTACCATTTGCTAAACCTGCATCACTAACTGTTGCTTGCCTGAGTAACTAAATGCTACCCTTTGCTAATCCTGCAGCACTAACTGTTGCTTACCTGGGTATCTCAACATTACCCTTTGCTAATCCTGCATCACTAACTGTTGCTTGCCTGAGTATCTCAACGTTACCCTTTGTTAATCCTGCATCACTAACTGTTGCTTGATGAGTATCTCAACATTAGCCTTTGTTTATCGTGCATCACTAACTGTTGCTTGCATGAGTATCTAAATGCTACCCTTTGTTAATTCTACATCATTAACTGTTGCTTGCCTGAGTGTCTCAATGTTACCCTGAGCTAATCCTACATCACTAACTGTTGCTTGCCTGAGTATCACAGCATTACACTTTGTTAATCCTGCATCATTAACTGTTGCTTGCCTGAGTATCACAATGTTATCCTTTGTTAATCCTGCATCTCTAAATTTTGCTTGCCTGAGTATCACAACATTACCCTTTGTTAATTCTGCATCACTAACTGTTGCTTGCCTGAGTATCACAATGTTACCCTTTGCTAATCCTGCATCACTAACTGTTGCTTTCCTGGGTATCACAATGTTACCCTTTGCTAATCCTGAATCACTAACTGTTGCCTAATGAGTATCACAACATTACACTTTGTTAATCCTGCATCACTAACTGTTGCTTGTCTGAGTATCTCAACGTTACCCTTTGTTAATCCTGAATCACTAACTGTTGCTTGCCTGAGTATCTCAACGTTACCCTTTGTAAATCCTGAATCACTAACTGTTGCTTGCCTGAGTATCTTAGCGTTACCCTTTGTTAATCCTGCATCACTAACTGTTGCTTGCCTGAATGCCTCTGTGTTAACCTTTTCTAATCCTGCTTCACTAACTGTTGCTTGCCTGGGTATCTCAACATTACCCTTTGTTAATCCTGCTTCACTAACTGTTGCTTGCCTGAGTATCACAATGTTACCCTTTGTTAATCCTGCATCACTAACTGTTGCTTGCCTGAGTAACTAAATGCTACCCTTTGCTAATCCTGCATCACTTACTGTTGCTTGCCTGAGTAACTAAATGCTACCCTTTGCTAATCCTGCAGCACTAACTGTTGCTTGCCTGAGTATCTCAATGCTACCCTTTGCTAATCCTGCATCACTAACTGTTGCTTGCCTGAGTAACTAAATGCTACCCTTTGCTAATCCTGCAGCACTAACTGTTGCTTGCCTGAGTATCTCAATGCTACCCTTTGCTAATCCTGCATCACTAACTGTTGCTTGCCTGAGTAACTAAATGCTACCCTTTGCTAATCCTGCAGCACTAACTGTTGTTTGCCTGAGTATCTCAATGCTACCCTTTGCTAATCCTGCAGCACTAACTGTTGCTTGCCTGAGTATCTCAATGCTACCCTTTGCTAATCCTGCATCACTAACTGTTGCTTGCCTGAGTAACTAAATGCTACCCTTTGCTAATCCTGCAGCACTAACTGTTGCTTGCCTGAGTATCTCAACGTTACCCTTTGCTAATCCTGCATCACTAACTGTTGCTTGCCTGAGTATCTAAATGCTACCCTTTGCTAATCCTGCATCACTAACTGTTGCTTGCCTGAGTAACTAAATGCTACCCTTTGCTAAGCAGCACTAACTGTTGCTTGCCTGAGTATCTCAATGCTACCCTTTGCTAATCCTGCATCACTAACTGTTGCTTGCCTGAGTAACTAAATGCTACCCTTTGCTAATCCTGCAGCACTAACTGTTGCTTGCCTGAGTATCTCAATGCTACCCTTTGCTAATCCTGCATCACTAACTGTTGCTTGCCTGAGTAACTAAATGCTACCCTTTGCTAATCCTGCAGCACTAACTGTTGCTAGCCTGAGTATCTCAATGCTACCCTTTGCTAATCCTGCTTCACTAACTGTTGCTTGCCTGAGTATCTAAATGCTACCCTTTGCTAATCCTGCATCACTAACTGTTGCTTGCCTGAGTATCTCAATGTTACCGTTTGCTAATCCTGCATCACTAACTGTTGCTTGCCTGAGTATCTAAATGCTACCATTTGCTAAACCTGCATCACTAACTGTTGCTTGCCTGAGTAACTAAATGCTACCCTTTGCTAATCCTGCAGCACTAACTGTTGCTTACCTGGGTATCTCAACATTACCCTTTGCTAATCCTGCATCACTAACTGTTGCTTGCCTGAGTATCTCAACGTTACCCTTTGTTAATCCTGCATCACTAACTGTTGCTTGATGAGTATCTCAACATTAGCCTTTGTTTATCCTGCATCACTAACTGTTGCTTGCATGAGTATCTAAATGCTACCCTTTGTTAATTCTACATCATTAACTGTTGCTTGCCTGAGTGTCTCAATGTTACCCTGAGCTAATCCTACATCACTAACTGTTGCTTGCCTGAGTATCACAGCATTACACTTTGTTAATCCTGCATCATTAACTGTTGCTTGCCTGAGTATCACAATGTTATCCTTTGTTAATCCTGCATCTCTAAATTTTGCTTGCCTGAGTATCACAACATTACCCTTTGTTAATTCTGCATCACTAACTGTTGCTTGCCTGAGTATCACAATGTTACCCTTTGCTAATCCTGCATCACTAACTGTTGCTTTCCTGGGTATCACAATGTTACCCTTTGCTAATCCTGAATCACTAACTGTTGCCTAATGAGTATCACAACATTACACTTTGTTAATCCTGCATCACTAACTGTTGCTTGTCTGAGTATCTCAACGTTACCCTTTGTTAATCCTGAATCACTAACTGTTGCTTGCCTGAGTATCTCAACGTTACCCTTTGTTAATCCTGAATCACTAACTGTTGCTTGCCTGAGTATCTTAGCGTTACCCTTTGTTAATCCTGCATCACTAACTGTTGCTTGCCTGAATGCCTCTGTGTTAACCTTTTCTAATCCTGCTTCACTAACTGTTGCTTGCCTGGGTATCTCAACATTACCCTTTGTTAATCCTGCTTCACTAACTGTTGCTTGCCTGAGTATCACAATGTTACCCTTTGTTAATCCTGCATCACTAACTGTTGCTTGCCTGAGTAACTAAATGCTACCCTTTGCTAATCCTGCATCACTTACTGTTGCTTGCCTGAGTAACTAAATGCTACCCTTTGCTAATCCTGCAGCACTAACTGTTGCTTGCCTGAGTATCTCAATGCTACCCTTTGCTAATCCTGCATCACTAACTGTTGCTTGCCTGAGTAACTAAATGCTACCCTTTGCTAATCCTGCAGCACTAACTGTTGCTTGCCTGAGTATCTCAATGCTACCCTTTGCTAATCCTGCATCACTAACTGTTGCTTGCCTGAGTAACTAAATGCTACCCTTTGCTAATCCTGCAGCACTAACTGTTGTTTGCCTGAGTATCTCAATGCTACCCTTTGCTAATCCTGCAGCACTAACTGTTGCTTGCCTGAGTATCTCAATGCTACCCTTTGCTAATCCTGCATCACTAACTGTTGCTTGCCTGAGTAACTAAATGCTACCCTTTGCTAATCCTGCAGCACTAACTGTTGCTTGCCTGAGTATCTCAACGTTACCCTTTGCTAATCCTGCATCACTAACTGTTGCTTGCCTGAGTATCTAAATGCTACCCTTTGCTAATCCTGCATCACTAACTGTTGCTTGCCTGAGTAACTAAATGCTACCCTTTGCTAAGCAGCACTAACTGTTGCTTGCCTGAGTATCTCAATGCTACCCTTTGCTAATCCTGCATCACTAACTGTTGCTTGCCTGAGTAACTAAATGCTACCCTTTGCTAATCCTGCAGCACTAACTGTTGCTTGCCTGAGTATCTCAATGCTACCCTTTGCTAATCCTGCATCACTAACTGTTGCTTGCCTGAGTAACTAAATGCTACCCTTTGCTAATCCTGCAGCACTAACTGTTGCTTGCCTGAGTATCTCAATGCTACCCTTTGCTAATCCTGCATCACTAACTGTTGCTTGCCTGAGTAACTAAATGCTACCCTTTGCTAATCCTGCAGCACTAACTGTTGCTTGCCTGAGTATCTCAATGCTACCCTTTGCTAATCCTGCATCACTAACTGTTGCTTGCCTGAGTAACTAAATGCTACCCTTTGCTAATCCTGCAGCACTAACTGTTGCTTACCTGGGTATCTCAACATTACCCTTTGCTAATCCTGCATCACTAACTGTTGCTTGCCTGAGTAACTAAATGCTACCCTTTGCTAATCCTGCAGCACTAACTGTTGCTTGCCTGAGTATCTCAATGCTACCCTTTGCTAATCCTGCATCACTAACTGTTGCTTGCCTGAGTAACTAAATGCTACCCTTTGCTAATCCTGCAGCACTAACTGTTGCTTGCCTGAGTATCTCAATGTTACCCTTTGCTAATCCTGCATCACTAACTGTTGCTTGCCTGAGTAACTAAATGCTACCCTTTGCTAATCCTGCAGCACTTACTGTTGCTTACCTGGGTATCTCAACATTACCCTTTGCTAATCCTGCATCACTAACTGTTGCTTGCCTGAGTATCTCAACATTAGCCTTTGTTTATCCTGCATCACTAACTGTTGCTTGATGAGTATCTCAACATTAGCCTTTGTTTATCCTGCATCACTAACTGTTGCTTGCATGAGTATCTAAATGCTACCCTTTGTTAATTCTACATCATTAACTGTTGCTTGCCTGAGTATCTCAATGCTACCCTTAGTTAATCCTGCATCACTAACTGTTGCTTGATGAGTATCTCAACATTAGCCTTTGTTTATCCTGCATCACTAACTGTTGCTTGCCTGGGTATCTCAACATTACCCTTTGTTAATCCTGAATCACTAACTGTTGCTTGCCTGAGTATCTTAGCGTTACCCTTTGTTAATCCTGCATCACTAACTGTTGCTTGCCTGAATGCCTCTGTGTTAACCTTTTCTAATCCTGCTTCACTAACTGTTGCTTGCCTGAGTATCTCAACATTACCCTTTGTTAATCCTGCATCACAAACTGTTGCTTGCTTGAGTATCTTAATGTTACCCTTTGGCCTTGAGCTGGGACTGAAAATTGTCGATATCGCTACCGACTCAGGTGGCAAATTGTACCATTATTTTTTAGAAAGAACAATGTCTGTTGATGACATTTTTCCATGATAGCAGCTGGAACGGGTAGCTTATACTATATTAATTTGAACAGCAATAGGTATATCATTGTAGCCTGGCGCAGTCGGATTTGTAACCGGAGGCCCTGGGTTCAATCCTCCGTGGTGCCACTGAGTTCCGTCGGTGTGTTCTTGGGCAAGACACTTTACCGTAGCCTCGTCCGTCGGATGGGGACGTAAACCGGGCGGTCCCGTGTATCGGTCTATCCTCCGAGCACGTTAAAGAACCATAGGAATCTATTCGATAATAAGTATAGGGCAGGTTCCCGGATTCCTATGTATCCTTCCCCTCTCTCTGGGGCGGCTCTAAATAACCTATACTGTGTTGATGAGCCGTTAAAAAAACATTCAATTCATTGTAGCCTCGCATCAAATTTTGGATGTTTATTTTTGCATATTTATATTTTTTGGATAATTGTTAATATACTTTTTACATATTGCATTCTGCTTAAAATCACTCAAGTCAAATTAACCCTCCCACTTATAATTGGCACATTTTCTAGACGAAAACTATTGTGTATATATTATATTAGACTAATTAAAGCAGGGTCCCAATGATCAGTTCATGAAAAATGCTTATTAATAAATGCAGACAATTCTCAAGTTTTTGCATCTGTGTGATCAAGATCGATTCAGGACGTTTCGACACAAAACCATTTCGACACCTAGACGAATCGGCACCTAGACGTTTTGTCATCAAACCATTTTGGCATCTATTTTAATTTTTACCCTAGATGTTTCGGCACCCATTTATATTTGAGTATTATAATGAAGTAAAGAAGTAATGAAATTAAATATTTTCTATAAGATCACTTGTAATTCATTTAAAATGCAAAGTTGATTGACTTAACGGCAACTCCGAAGTGGTTTTGAGCCTGAATACAACTAAAACATGAACATAAATAGGGCCTATATGATAATCACTTGTGTAAAATTTAGGTAAATATGACTTTTATATTAGCATATTATTTTATTGTAGCATGGTCGCTGAAATTCCCTTTGTAAAAGCTCAGGTGTAAATCGTTTAATTGAAAATACTTGAATATGTTCCCTTTAACATGTATAATAATGTATACCTAAGACAAATAAAAACTTGTCTGTATTCATACATTATCTTTGAATTCTTCACTTTACCTTCCTGTCATCTCCATATCGACGACTAAAATTATGTGACTTGAAAAAAGCCTCCGAAAACTAACCTATTATTAAAAATCGTCTACATATAACGCATGCGTTATACTTTTCTTGTTATGCATTAAGATTAGTAAATATTTTGTTACAGTATATAATTTTGTATAAAATTGAAAGAATCACTAATTTACAACTTTTCTACGATGATTTAATTATTATAGTATGAACATGATGAATAAGAAATTGTTTTGATAGGTTATTAATGAAAGCATGTACTATGCAACGTTCATGCCTTTGCTTGCATATAGTTCATGCCTTTGCTTGCATATAGTTCATGCCTTTGCTTGCATATAATGCAACGTTCATGCCTTTGCTTGCATATAATGCAACGTTCATGCCTTTGCTTGCATATAATGCAACGTTCATGCCTTTGCTTGCATATAATGCAACGTTCATGCCTTTGCTTGCATATAATGCAACGTTCATGCCTTTGCTTGCATATAATGCAACGTTCATGCCTTTGCTTGCATATAATGCAACGTTCATGCCTCTGCTTGCATATAAGTTCAGCAAGCCTGAAAAGAGGATACGATACACGCATTGAACAGGAAGTGTAAGCAGTGTATTAGGCAGAAATTCAAGAACTGGGTGTGCAAACATGGAAACAGGGTGTGCAAAATAAGTTGCTAACACGCATTACGCGCCAATTCGCGACAAGTGGGTGTCTCTGGGGTAATTTTTTTTTACAGATAAAGGTGAAAAAAATACATTTTAGGTCATATTTCTTCTATAAATGTATACAAAACATAACAATATTGAGAAAGTAAGCGTTTGGAAGTGTTGTTGAGCAAAAAAAAAAAGTTTTTTTTTTTTTTTTTTACCCCACCCACTCCTTCAAATATTGGCCGCGATTTTTCAAAAACGGCCGTGCAAAAGACGGCTGCACGGTTGGCTGGCTAATACACTGAGTGTAAGTCTTCCTCAGAATAATTGCAACATCACTATTATTTTAATTTTCTCATATATATATATATATTGCACAAAAGACACAAACAGTCCAAAGGATCTAGATAAGAGAAATGTGAGTGTTTACGCTTCTTATAAGTCCATTTTTATGTGTATGCGTTATTCAATACTTATTATGATTAAGACGTGTTGAATATGTATTACACGTACAATAAAGACATGAAGCAATAATTAACATATGCAAACACAAAATCCAATTAGATGTCTATTTTAATGTTTTTTAATTGAAATTTATGTCTATTTTAATGATGTTTAACACAGTTTGAATTACCCCACTCACATAAATCACAATAAAGAAGTATGCATATATTTAATTGAAAACTACTATATGTATTTGCACGAAACCATCGAAGAAGAAGGGTAATACATAGACTACTGTACTAACTTCTAACCATGGCAAGCAACTATTTGTTAGAATGGGTACAGTTGTTACAATAGTATCTTCGTAACATATCATTTGCATTTTATTATACCCGGTAGTCATAACCTTTTTGCATGCAAAAATAGTGCAAACTGATTGACAGTTACCTAAAAAAGATTGAAAGTTTATTGCCAGTGACAGAGGTTGTTGCGACAATGACAAAGACTATAATACAGGGGTCTATGTACTGCCTTAAACTATCCCTCATTGATCTCAATATCAGTATTTACTTAATTGTTGTTGAAGATGCACTTTTAAAGAAACAGAATTGAATGAATTGGATGTTGTTTAATTGATTATCAAAAATTATATGTTATTAAGACCTGACCCAGAGAGAGGGGAGCTATATGTAGGTATCCGAAAACCTGCCATAATATTAACATATAGATTAGTCATTACTATAGTTATTTAACTTGAAAGATCGAGTCCGGTACACAGGACCGCCCAGTTTACGTCAACATCAGACGTACGAGGCTACCTCTGTCTTCACGCAGGAAAGTGTCTTGCCAAAAAACACACTGACGAAACTCAGTGGCGCCGGCGAGGCTTGAACCCGGGTTCCTCGGATTTCAAGTCCACCGTGCTATCCACCGGGCCACAGGATGTACGTGCTATCCACCAATTGGGATAATAAAAGACAATTAATAATACTCATATCCCGTTTGAATAATTGTATTACCTAAAATTAGATTATATAATAAGCATAAAATATAACATTAAAGTTTTTTTAAAACAACAACAGAAAAAAGACATGCTTACACATAAGGATCAGTACAAAAAAACGCTTACTTTTAAATAAGGATCTCGGGACAGTACAAAGTTGAATATTTGAATACTCAGAAATCTATGTCTGATATACCGGTATTACTACAATAATATGGCTTTGTGCATATCATCGCCATATTCCTTTGAATGATTTTTGGAAGAGTTATGGCCCTTTAAATGTTTTAATACACAAACTTTATTCAGATTAGTCTCTTCTGAACTCTTTGCCAGATTTCAGCGAATCTTGGGGGGATGATCAGTACTAAGCCTAAATGCACCTGTCATTGCCATGTTCTGGTTGGATGAATTTTGACAGAGTTATGAGCCCTTTAAGGTTTTAATACACTAACTTTGTCTAGACTAGTAACTGTTCTCCTGAACAACTGGCTGGATTTCAACGAAACTTTGCAGGGATTGGGCCTTCATTTATCATCCGAACTTTACCAAACTTTAACAGATTGTTAATATCAATGAAAGCTCGGAAAATTTCGAAAACCAGCCAGATCGGACCAGTAACAGCAGAGTTATGGCCCTTGATTTTGTTAAAAATGCTATATTTTGCCTCGTTAAGACGATAGGGCCATCAGTTTTCATCCAATCTTTACAAAACTTTACCGGATTGTTTATGTTAATAAAAGCTCGGACAAGTTCGAAAACCAGCAAGATTGAACAAGAAACAGTGGAGTTATGGCCCTTGCTTTTGTTAAAAATGCCATATTTTGCCTTGTTAAGACTATAGGGCATTAATTTTTCATCTGATATTTATCAAACTTTACCAGATTGTTAATGTCAATGAAAGCTCGGACAAGTTAGAAAACAACCATATCGATCAGTAACAGCTGAGTTATGGCCCTTGATTTTGTTAACAATGCTATATTTTGCCTCGTTAAGACAACAGGCCTTTTAGCGAAATCAAGGGCCATAACTCCGCGTTTACTAGTCCGATCAGGCTGGTTTTTGAACTTGTCTGAGCCTTCATTGATATTAACAACCTAGTAAAGTTTGGTAAAGATCGAATGAAAAATGAAGGCCCTATCTCTTAATGAGACAAAAGTTAACGACGGACGGACGGACAATGGACGGACAATGGACAACTCGGCCAGCAAAGCTAAAAATGAAATAAAATTTAAAAAAAAAAGATTTGTCGGAGCTTTCAATGATATTAACAATCTGGTTAAGATCGGATGAAAAATTAAGGCCCTATCGTCTTAACAAGGCAAAATATGGCATTTTTAACAAAGCTCGGACAAGTTCGAAAACCAATCATATCGGACCAGTAACAGCGGAGTTATGGCCCTTGATTTAGTTCAGAATGCTATATTTGCCTCGTAAAGACGATAGGGCCTTCATTTTTCATCCTATCTTTACCAAACTTTACCACATTGTTAATATCAATGAAAGCTTGGACAAGTTTGAAAACCATTCGTGTCGGACCAGTAACAGGGGAGTTATAGGCCCATGATTTTGTTAAAAATGCTATAATTTGCCTCGTCATACGATAGGGCCTTCATTTTGCATCCAATCTTTGCCAAACTTTACAGATTTTATGACTTTCTTTTTTTTATATTATTATTTTATTTATTTATTTTTGTTTTTAAATTATTATTTTTTAGCTCTACTGGCCGAAGGCCAGCAGAGCTTATGGGATGCCGAGTTGTCCGTCGTCCGTCCGTCCGTCGTCCGTCGTCCGTCCGTCGTCCGTCCGTCGTCCGTCCGTTGTTAACTTTTGTCTCGTTAAGACGATAGGGCCTTCATTTTTCATCCGATCTTTACCAAACTTTAACAGGTTGTTAATATCAATGAAAGCTCGGACAAGTTCGAAAACCAGCCAGATCGGACAAGTAACAGCAGAGTTATGGCCCTTGATTTAGTTAAAAATGCTATATTGCTAAATTTTGCCTCGTTAAGACGATAGGGCCTTCATTTTTCATCCTATCTTTACCAAACTTTACCACATTGTTAATATCAATGAAAGCTCGGACAAGTTCGAAAACCAGCCAGATCGGACCAGTAACAGCGGAGTTATGGTCCTTGATTTAGTTAAAAATGCTATATTGCTATATTTTGCCTCTTTAAGACAATAGGGCCTTCATTTTTCATCCTATCTTTACCACATTGTTAATATCAATGAAAGCTCGGACAAGTTCGAAAACCAGACATATCGGACTAGTATCAGCGGAGTTGTAGCCCTTGATTTAGTTAAAAATGCTATGTTTTGCATCGTTAAGACGATAGGGGCTTCATTGTTCATCCGATCTTTACCAATCTTTATCAGATTGTTAATGTCGTTGAAAGCTTGAACAAGTTTGAAAAACAGCCATATCGGACCAGTAACAGCTAAGTTATGGCCCTTGATTTAGTTAAAAATGCTATATTTTGCCTCGTTAAGACAATAGGGGCTTCATTGTTCATCCGATCTTTACCAAACTTAATCAGATTGTTAATATCAATGAAAGCTTGGACAAATTTGAAAACCAGCCATATCTGACTAGTAACAGCGGAGTTATGGCCCTTGATTTAGTTAAAAATGCTATATTTTGCCTCGTTAAGACTATAGGGGCTTCATTGTTCATCCGATCTTTACCAAACTTAATCAGATTGTTAATATCAATGAAAGCTCAAACAAGTTCTAAATCCAGCCATATCAGACCAGTAACATCGGAGTTATGGCCCTTAATTTACTTCATAATGATATATTTTTTCTCGTTGAGACGATAGGGCCTTCATTTTTCATCCGATCTTTACCAAACTTCACCAGATTGTTAATGTCTATGAAAGCTTTGTCAGGTTTGAAAAACAACCAGATCGGCCCAGTAACAGCGGAGTTATGGCCCTTGATTTTGTTAAAAATGCTATAATTTGCCTCGTCGTTCGATAGGGCCTTTATTTTGCATCTGATCTTTGCCAAACTTTACCAGCTTTTACGACTGTCTTTTTTATATTATTATTAATTTTATTTGCTCTACTGGCCAAGGGCCAGCAGAGCTTATGGGATGCTGTGTTGTCCGTCGTCCGTCGTCTGTCTGTCGTCTGTCTGTCTGTCTGTCGTCCGTTAACTTTTCTTCAAACGACTTCTCCTCAGAAACCGCTTGGCTAATTTTGACCAAACTTCACGTGGATGATCCTTAGATGAATGCTTTTTAGATTTGTTAAAATTAGATCAACGCTACTTCCAAGATGGCTGCCATTACCATATATGGTCGAAACCTTAAAAAATCTTCTTCTCCAGAACCGCTGGACAGATTTCAACAGTTTTTCTTTTAAAATGATCGCCAATGCCTAGACTATCAAGTTTGTTCAAATAAAGTCCCCGGGGTCAAAAATGGCCGTGCCCCGGGGGTCCAAAATTTGTATATTGAGGTTTTGCATGTTTTTCATATAGACATATAGGAAAAAAAATTAAAAAATCTTCTTCTCTGAAACCACAAGGCACAGAGCTCTCATATATTACATGTAGCATCAGCTTATGGTCCTCTACTAAGTTTGTTCAAATGGTGACCCTGGGGTCAAATTTGTCCCCGCCCCGGGGGTCACAGTTTTACATAGACTTATAAGGATTTTTTTTTTAAAAATCTTCTTCTCGGAACCTACAAGAGCCAGAGGTTTGATATTTTGCATTTATTATAAGCTTATGGTCCTTTACCAAGTTTGTTC
Organism: Cyrtodaria siliqua; assembly: GCA_037043455.1. Classification (NCBI taxonomy): domain Eukaryota; kingdom Metazoa; phylum Mollusca; class Bivalvia; order Adapedonta; family Hiatellidae; genus Cyrtodaria; species Cyrtodaria siliqua. The sequence goes on from JAWPHD010004916.1 coordinate 42,108, forward strand.
AAATGGTGACCCTCGGGTCACTTTTGGCCCCGCCCCAAGGGTCACATGTTTTACATAGACATGTATAGGGAAAAACTTAAAAAATCTTCTCTGAAACTGCAAGAGCCAGAGGTTTAATATTTTGCATTTGCTATAAGCTTGTGGTCCTCTATCAAGTTTGTTCAAATGGTGACCCAGGGGTCACATTTGGCCCCACCCCGGGGGTCACAGTTTTACATAGGCTTGTATAGGGAAAAACTGAAAAAAATCTTCTTCTCTGGAACCACATGGCACAGAGCTCTCATGTAATACATGTAGCATCAGCTTATGGTCCTCTACTAAGTTTGTTCAAATGGTGACCCTGGGGTCAAATTTTTCCCCGCCCCGAGGGTCACAGTTTTACATAGACTTATATAGGATTTTTTTTTTAAAAATCTTCTTCTTGCCAACTACAAGAGTCAGAGGTTTGATATGTTACATTTATTATAAGCTTATGGTCCTTTACCAAGTTTGTTCAAATAGTGACCCTGGGGTCACATTTGGTCCCGCCCCAAGGGTCACATGTTTTACATAGACATGTATAGGGAAAAACTTAAAAAATCTTCTTCTCTGAAACTGCAAGAGCCAGAGGTTTAATATTTTGCTGTTGCTATAAGCTTATGGTTCTTTACCTATTTTGTTCAAATGGGGACCCTGGGGTCACATCTGGCCCTGCGCCGGGGATTCACAGTTTTACATAAATGCTTGTAGAGGGAAAAACTGAAGAAAAAAAATCTTCTCTGGAACTGCAAGAGCCAGAGGTTTAATATTTTGCATTTGCTAAAAGCTTATGGTCCTTTACCAAGTTTGTTCAAATGGTGACCCTGGGGTCACATTTGGCCCCGCCCCAAGGGTCACATATTTTACATAGACATGTATAGGGAAAAACTTAAAAAATCTACTTCTCTGAAACTGCAAGAGCCAGAGGTTTAATATTTTGCTGTTGCTATAAGCTTATGGTCCTTTACCAATTTTGTTCAAATGGGGACCCTGAGGTCACATCTGGCCCTGCCCCGGGGGTCACAGTTTTACATAAATGCTTGTATAGGGAAAAACTGAAAAAAATCTTCTTCTCTGGAACTGCAAGAGCCAGAGGTTTAATATTTTGCATTTGCTATAAGTTTATGGTCCTTTACCAAGTTTGTTCAAATGGTAACCAGGGGCTGGCGTGGCGCAGTCGGTAGCGCGGCGGATTTGTAACCGGAGGCCCCGGGTTCAATCCTCCGTGGTGCCACTGAGTTCCGTCGGTGTGTTCTTGGGCAAGACACTTTACCTTAGCCTCGTCCGTCGGATGGGGACGTAAACCGGGCTGTCCCGTGTATCGGTCTATCCTCCGAGCACGTTAAAGAACCATAGGAATCTATTCGATAATAAGAGTAGGGCAGGTTCCCGGATTCCTATGTATCCTTCCCCTCTCTCTGGGGCGGCTCTAAATAACCTATACTGTGTTGATGAGCCGTTAAACAACATTCAATTCAATTCAATTCAAATGGTAACCCTTTTGCATTTGCTATAAGTTTATGGTCCTTTACCAAGTTTGTTCAAATGGTAACCCTCGGGTCATATTTGACCCCGCCCCAAGGGTCACATGTTTTACATAGACATGACTGTATAGGGATTTTATTTTTTTTAATTAATTTTTTTATAATATTTTTTTTTTAATATTTGTTTTTATTTTTGATTGATTTTTATTGATTTTTTTTCATTATTTTTTTTTTTTAATTTTTTTTTTTTTTTTTTTAAATAATTTGTTTTTAATTTTTTTTTTTAATATTTTTTTTTTAAATATCTTCTTTTTTATTATTTTTTTTTTTTTTAATTTTTTTTTTTAAATAGTTTTTTTTTAATTTTTTTTTTTTTTTTTTTTTTTAGCTCTATGTTCGACCAGTCGGACCAGTAACAGAGGTGTATTTGATTTAGTTAAACATGCTATATGTTGCCTCGTTAATACGGTTGGGCCTTCATTTTTGATCTGATCTTTACCAAACTTTACCAGATTCTTTAGTTATGGCCCTTGATTTAGTTAAAAAGCTGTTTTTTGCCCGAAACTTTCAAAAAAATGTAAATGGCAGTCACTCACTTCATTGATGTTATAAGAGCCATGTTAGCCAGTAGAGCGTGCACAGGCCCTCTTGGGCCTCTTGTTTTTTTTTTAAAATTATTTATTCATTGAATTATTTTTTTTGAACAATTTTTTTTAATTTTTGTTTTGAACAATTTTTTTTATTTTATATAATTTTTTTAACTTTTTTTTTTTATTTTTGATTTGTTTTAAAATTATTATTATTATATTTTTTTATTTTATTTTTTATTTTTAGCTCTATGTTGGACCAGTCGGACCAGTAACAGAGGAGTTATGGGTCTTGATTTAGTTAAAAATGCTATATTATGCCTCGTTAATACGGTAGGGCCTTCATTTTCATCTGATCTTTACCAAACTTTACCAGATTCTTTAGTTATGGCCCTTGATTTAGTTAAAAAGCTGTTTTTTAATGGCAGTCACTCGCTTCATTGATGTTATAAGAGCCGTGTTAGCCAGTAGAGCGTCCACAGGCCCTCTTGGGCCTCTTGTTTGAATTTTGTTTGAATTTTGTTTTCTGATCTTTACCAAACTTTACCAGATTCTTTAGTTATGGCCCTTGATTTAGGTAAAAAGCTGTATTTTGCCCAAAACTTTCCAAAAAAGGTAAATGGCAGTCTCTTGCTTGATTGATGTTATAAGAGCCATGTTAGCAAGTAGAGCGTCCACAGGCCCTCTTGGGCCTCTTGTTAATATTTTTTAATTTGTTTATTTTTTATTATTACTATTTTTGAATTTATTTTTTTTACCAGCCAGATCTGACCAGTAACAGTGGAGTTGTGGCCCTTGATTTATTTAAAAACGCTATATTTTGCCTTGTTAAGATGGTAGGGCCTTCATTTGGACGGATTTCAGTGGAACTTTACAGTGATGATCAGTACCAAGCGTAGTTGTACATATCGGTTGAATGATTTTGGTGGAGTTATGTCCCTTTAAAGGTTTTAATACGCAAATCTTTGTCCTGACTAGTTCTCCTGAGACCCTAGCCGGGGATGATCAGTTCCAGGTCTAGTTGTGCCGTGGTCCGGTTGACTGATTTTTGGCAGAGTTATGACCCTTTAAAGGTTTTAATACACAAACTTTTCTCCTGAAGCTCTAGCTGGATTTCAACAAAACTTGGCAGGGATGATCAGTATCAAGCCTAGTTGCATATATCATCACCATGTTCCGGTTGAATGATATTATACATAAACTTTATGTTTAGCCAGTAGAGCGTCCACAGGCCCTCTTGGTCCTCTTGTTTTGTTTTAGTGTGTTGGTGCGCCTTAAAACCCTGATTCAATTGTTGTACATTGCTAAACTACGGAGCAATTGCGCAGTCTTCGTCTTAACCGGCTAGCCCGAAGTCCGGGGCAAGTAGCTTCGATTTTGGGCAAGCAGAAATTACCATCTGCTTGCCCGATCGGGCAAGTGTGATTTTTCAGTGGAATATATTGTTTGAATACAGAAAACAAAATGAAATCATTTAACCCATTTCATGCTGGATACGAATACATTCGTACCTACCCTTTTCATTCGGGATACGAATCCATTCGTATGTAATGACTGTTGTTGTTGGTTTGTTGACATGTCATTGTTTTCCATGTGTAAACCCCGTATAAAACGTGAATACTCTTCAGATAGAAGGCGGAGTGAGCATGCGCAGTAAATAAAAAATAGTCGGGGAATTTTAAACACTTCAGGAAGTGAAAAAAAAAGTTTTTCAGCAATTTTCTGTGTATATTTCCTTGATTTTTCGAGTGAATCGGTAAATATGGATGATAGATTTTATGTTACGAGCCAAGGAAGATACATTTATGTGTGATTACATGACTAATTATTGTTTATGGATGAAGAAGTCTACGTTTTGGACAACTTTTAGGGAAAACTGTAAACAACAAATGAATTTAGAGCGAAAGGGACTTTGACTTTTTTTTTGTCGATTTTGACTTGGATGACTATGGAAATGATGAAAATGTTTGGTTTCAGGAGGAATGTGTTAGGGAAATCTTCCATCCAAGCCATCTCGGACAATATTTAGACCATGGGGTGCTTGAAGTGATGAAGCAATACCCCATCATTCCTTCAATATGATTTGGGAAGACGATCTTTGGGAACGGTGGGTCACCGAGTTTCCGATACGCGTAGGATTTGACCAAATTTATATAAATCAGTATAACTTTTGAATATATCTTACAGAAAATTTGGGTGAAAGTAAGGTAGGACATCATTTTGACCCGATTCGCATGCTCACATATGATTTTTATCTTCATTAAATTAGTTTTTGCATGAATATTGCTTTTAAAAATTATTTCATTGTGTAGGGAATTTAAATATCTACATAATGATATATAGTTTTGTTAATTTATTTTTAAAATTGACCAAGTAAACCACATTTTACTAACATCACCGAGATGTAATTTGCTGCAGAAACCGCAAAACTGTTCAGATTTAGGGGAATGCCTGCAGAATGAAACCTCGAAATATCCGCATTTATTGTAAATAAATGAGTGGCATTTATTGTAAATAAATGAGTGGGGTTTTCCAAACGTATTTTCATCAGCCCCAACCTATTTATATAGAGGCCAATTGGAACACCTCGGCGATTTCCCCCAAAATCACTGTTTATGATCAAATAAAAGAAACAATACTAACAAAATGTGTTTTCTTTTTGTTCCTTAGAAAATACTATATAAAATTTGGGCAAGTTAAAAGGCTTTTGGGCAAGTGGTTTTGCTAGTTAACTTGCCCAATGGGCAAGTGCTGCGAAAAAATTAGCGTGAAGACTGTTGCGTTTGAGTACTGAGGTATATTTTAGGTAGATATATTAGATGCTGACAATGCTGCTGACAAAGCTACAGTAGTCAATTTATTTTAATCAACTCTTCAAGTGAATACCCATTAGGTCCATAAATTGTTTTGCCATGACAATGCAGCAGTCTCCTTTGTGGTTTTATTGGGTGGATTTATAAAACACGCGACTTGTAAACATCGTTAAACGAGACATTTAGTTACTATAACAGTGTCAATTGTTTTAATTAGTTTAGATCTTTCAAATGTTATACCTCATCAAAAAACCCATTCTTGATAAATAGTGCTTTTCTTAAACCTAACTATGAAGTGATTTTATGGGAAAAAAGTGTACAACTGCAAGTAATAAACAAGAAGCCAAAAGGCCTTGGCTCGACCATCGCCTCAAGGAGCTCACAAGTTCAAGAAACAACTGCAACAGCAATTTCCTAATATAACCCTATGTAAAACTGTGACTGTGGTCAAACTTGACCATCACCATTGGAACAAACTAAAAGGACCATAAGCTTATACTACATGCAGAATATAAGATACTTAGCTCATGTAGATTCGGAGATTTTTAAAGGCTTTACTTTCATGGCTTTACTCACAGGGCACCTGACGAAACTTGAGTCAAGGGTCACCAGTTAAACACTTCCTAGAGAACCATAAGCTTATGCTACAAGCGAAATATTAGACGTCTAGCTCTGGTAGTTTCAGAGAAGATTGTTTTTAAAGATTTTTTATATATAGCTCCAGGGGATGTGGCCAAATATAACCCAAGAGTCAAAATTTTATCAAATTTGGTAGAAGAGCTTATACTACATGCAAAATATTAGGCATCGATATAATGCTATGTAAATATGTGGCCCCTGAGGCGGGGCCAAATATGACCCCAGGGTCACTATTTTTATTTTTTTTGTAACAGGCCTTATTTAAAGCTTATGCCACATGCAAAATATAAGACATCTAGCACTTAGTTTCAGAGTTTCAGAGAGTTTCAGAGAAAACAATTTGTTAAAGAAACATTTTTTTGTTTAAAAGAGGGAGATAACTCTTACAACAGGAAACAGCTACTCTGTTGGCACTGCTATTATGGATTTTTTCTGTTTTCTACAATGTATTCCATAACATGGTACCAGTAAGAATTTGCCACCCGAGATGGTAGCGAAAAATTGTCTGGTTCACGGTCTATCTTTGTTAATCCTGCATCACTGACTTGCTTGCCTGAGAATGTGTTCAGTTGGATTAAACATTTTTCAAGTTGAAGCGAAAATATTCAATAGTTGTATCAACTATTATTTTATGCTAAGACATTCATATAACCAAAATTTTGTTTATAGGAAGCTGCTGAATTTACCTACAACAAGATTTCAGATGCTTTTGCTGACCATGGAGAAAATCTGTCATCAGCACATCTAACATCAACTGCACAGTGAGTGACCAAATATGTTTTAAATTTCTTAAGTCATCAGTATATGTCACACAAAATGCACGGTGAGTCACTAAACAGGTTTTCTTATGTCATCAGCATATGCCACACAAACTGCACGGTGAGTGACTAAATGTGGTTTCCCATGCCATCAGTATTTCTCACACAAACTGCATGGTAAGTGACTAAATGTGTTTTCTTATGCATCAGCATTTCTCACACAAACTGCATGTTCAGTCACTAAAAATGATTACACATGTTGTCAGCATATCTCACACAAACCTTATAGTGAGTCACTAAACATGTTTTCTTATTTGGTCAGATATCTCGCACAAACTGAATCGTGAGACACTAAACACGCTTTTGTTCCCCCTGCGTAGGATGGCAGACACTTAGGGATGATCTCTTTGTCCGTCGTCCATCGTTGTCGTCCGTCCTCATGACTCACCATAACCTGAAATGTATTTGTCCTATGTAATGAGACCTTCACACACATCTTTATATTTCCCAAAGAAATGTTGTTACACATGTTCAATAACTTTGATCTTCATTTTGACAGAGTGATGCCCCTTTTCATAAAACTTTAAACTGAAACCTAACCGGGCTCATAACTTTTCAAAATATTGACCTATGGTCGTAAAACTTTATACAGGTTTTCTCCATCATTTATTCAATGCCATTGACATGTCCAATAGCTCTGACTTTCATTTTGGCAGGGTTATCGCCCTTTCATAAAACTCTAATTTGCCGCCTAACCTAGCTCATGACTTGACAAATCATTGACCCATGGTCATGCAAATGTATACAGTTCCTCCTTATCAATTATCCAATGCAGACTTATGCCCCTTTTCATAAACTTTAACAATTAAAATAAATTCGTCCCTTCATGCATTGCACTCGCTGTCTTCAAACTTAATAGTTAGATTGTACTTGATGAAATAAGCAGCAGATGACACAAGTGTTCCAGTGGAACACGAAATAAGCAGCAGATGACACAAGTGTTCCAGTGGAACACCCTTCTAGTCTTATGTCATTAGCATATCTCACATAAACTGCATCTTGAGTCACTAAACATGTTTTTTTACGTTGTCAGAATATCTCTCCCAAAATACATGGTGAGTCCCTAAACATGTTTCTTCTGTCATCGGAACTGCATCTTGACTCACTAAACGTGTTTTCTTCTGTCATCAGGATATCTAAAATTGATTTGTGAGTCACTAAACATGTCTCTTATGGCATTAGGATATCTCACACAAACTGCATCGTGATTGACTAAACACGTTTTATGCTCACGGAAGGGCTAGCATATAGTTGCCGCTTTGTCTATCCGTCCGTCCTTCCGTACGTCCGTCACACTTTCTTGTCCGGAGCATATCTTCTAAACTACTGATGGGTCGCAGCAATGAAACTTCACACACTGATAGAAGGCAATAAGAGAAAGTGCAGAGTGCAAGAACCGTAACTCAGTCCTAGTTCAAATGAAAGTTATTGCCCTTTGTAATTTTATAAATAGAATTTGTGTCCGGAGCATATCTTCAAAACTACGGATGGGACTGCAATAAAATTTCACACAATGATAAAGGGCAATGAGAGGAAGTGCACAGTGCAAGAACTGTAACTCTGTCGAGACTTGTCAGGAATATTTGTGTCATGGTGTAGTTGTGCACCTCCCCTTTTGGGTAGATTCGCATAAGAAATGTGCCAGGGTAACAAAACATATATAATTTTTTTTATTTTTTTTTTATTATTTTTTTTTAAATGTTTTAATTTTTTTTCCCCCCTCTTAATTGGATCAGTTTTACATACAGTTATAGGGAAGAACTTCAAAATATTCTCTGAAACTACAACAGATAAATGTTTAATTTTATTTAATATCAGCTTTTGGATCCTGTACCGAGTTTGTTCTAATGGTGAACCTGGGGTCAAATTTGGGCCTCGCCCCGGGTGTATCCAGTAGAACGATACAGGCCCTCTTGGGCCTATTGTTTTTGATATACAAGTATGTTGTGATGTTTCTATATTTAAACCTAAAGAACATATTAATTTTAAATTACCTGCCTTTATTGAATGAATATTAAATTTGATTCTAATTAAAAAAAATACATTTATGATTTATTTTCGCTCTTTAAACTCAAACTTTTGTATTGACTAATTTTGACATACGGAATACATTATTTTGATGAAGAATATGTATAAGCAACCCATGTGAAAGTTAAATGTAAAATACCTACATATATGTAAGGATAACTGCCATTGAATGATACACTATGTATAAGTGAAAACTCACTAAAAATTGCTTGGCTTCCATAACTCAAAAACAGCTGGCACTCACTACTTGGCAGTAATGTTTATGTCATGGTTGTTGTAGTGGGGCACATATGTTTTACAAACATTTATTTTTTTCAAACTATTGCTAGTCGCAAACAAAAATCTATAGAGTAATTTGCACTCGCTAATTTGAAGTTCATTTGAAGTGCCGAATGCAAGTTTGATCAAACACAAGCCGGCGTCGAAGATGATTGTGAAACAAACAAAAGGTGATAATTGCTGAGATGATTTGACCTGTGACACAAATAAATCATGGTGACGTGTTTGTTAATTTATGTTATTGTCTCCGATTGTTCGTGGTAAATTAAGGCTTGTTAACGAGGAAGTTTGTTTACAATAGTCTCTATCATCCAGACCCCTCGCGAGACTTCTCTCAAAGAAGGCCACACGATGGTCTGGAGTAAAGCTTCTTTAAAATGTGTGACATCAAAATGAGATCTGTACAAAAAAAAATCGCCTTCCGCTTTTTGGTCGACTTCAGTTTGTTATGGGAATCACCCCCTACGTCAAGACGGCGTCAAAAATTACGTGACACTACGCGCAATGTTGTGCAATAAAATTGCCCCAAACAAAGTCAGCGTATCACGATTAATACTAAAAATTAAATTTTAATTATCATTTTATAATATAGATTATATCATGTTTATAAAAACTACAAAAACAAAGTTTATTGTTTATTTAATAAGGACGTGCACACATACATTGGAATTAATGTTGCCCGTAATACACCGTGCACTTTGATGTTGTGGTCAAAATGACGTCGCGTCACAGTCAGTCTTGACGTTTGGCGCCGTCTATCGGTCAAACATTTTAAGGAACCACAAGTCCAGACGCTAGCTAGCTATCGCAGTCAACTTGAGTATGCCCGGATGATTGAGACTATTATGATAATTGAAAACAATGGCCATCACGTGGGTTAAAACAATTACAAGAATTATACTAATTTGACGTGGATGAAACGTATAACTAATTATTAATGAGTGACAGTTGTCAGTGTCCTGTGTTTTTCGTTATCGTCGAATAATCAAAATGGCCACCACAGCAACCCAAAGTTTACATTAGAGTTATTGTCCTTTGTAATTTTATACTCAGAATATTGTCCGGAGCAGTTCTTCTAAACTACTGATGGGACTGCAGTGAAACTTCACACAGTAATAGAAGGCAATGGGATGAAGTGCATAGTGCAAAAAAACGTAACTCTGTCAGCATTCAAATTAGAGTTATTGTCCTTTGTAATTAGCTCACCTGAGCCGAGGGCTCAAAGGTGAGCTATTGGGATCACTCTTCGTCCGTCGTCCGTCGTCCGTCCGTCGTCCGTCCGTCGTTAACTTTTGCTTCAAAGAACTTCTCCTCAGAAACCGCATGGTCAATTTTGACCAAACTTCACGTGGATGATCCTAAGTTGAATGCTTTTTAGATTTGTTAAAATTAGGTCAGCGCAACATCCAAGATGGCCGCCATTACCATATATGGTTGAAACCTTAAAAAATCTTCTTCTCAAGAACCGCTGGACAGATTTCAACAGTTTTTCTTTTAAAATGATCGCCAACGCCTAGACTATCAAGATTGTTCAAATGATGTCCCTGGGGTCAAAAATGGCCATGCCCCGGGGGTCCAAAGTTTGTATATTGAGATTTTGCATGTTTTTCATATAGACATATAGGGAAAACTTTAAAAAATCTTCTTCTCTGAAACCACAAGGCACAGAGGTCTCATGTATTACATGTAGCATCAGCTAATGGTCCTCTACTAAGTTTGTTCAAATGGTGACCCTGGGGTCCAATTTGTCCCCGCCCCGGGGGTCACAGTTTTACATCTTCTTCTCGGAAACAAAAGGAGTCAGAGGTTTGCTATTTCGCATTTACTATAAGGTTATGGTCCTTTATCAATTTTGTTCAAATGGTGACCCTCCGGTCACATTTGGCCCTGCCCGGTCACATGTTTTACATAGACATGTATAGGGAAAACTTAAAAAATCTTCTTCTCTGAAACTGCAAGAGCCAGAGGCTTAATATTTTGCATTTGCTATAAGCTTATGGTCCTCTACCAAGTTTGTTCAAATGTTGACCCAGGGGTCACATTTGGCCCCGCCCCGGGGGTCACAGTTTTACATAGGCTTGTATAGGGGAAAAACTGAAAAAAATCTTCTTCCCTGGAACCACATGGCATGGAGCTCTCATGTATTACATGTAGCATCAGCTTATGGTCCTCTACTTAGTTTGTTCAAATGGTGTCCCTGGGGTCAAATTTGTCCCCGCCCTGGGGGTCACAGTTTTACATACTAAAAAAAATCATCTCGGAAACTACAAGAGCCAGAGGTTTGATATTTTGCATTTACTATAAGCGTATGGTCCTTTACCAAGTTTGTTCAAATGGTGACCATCGGGTCACATTTGGCCCCGAATCAAGGGTGACATGTTTAACATAGACATATAGGGAAAAACTTAAAAAATCTTCTTCTCTGAAACTGCAAGAGCCAGAGGTTTAATATTTTGCATTTGCTATAAGGTCATGGTCCTCTACCAATTTTGTTCAAATGGCGACCCTGGGGTCACATTTGGCCCGCCCCGGGGGTCACAGTTTTACATAGGCTTGTATAGGGAAAACCTGAAAAAAATCTTCTCTGGAACTGCAAGAGCCAGAGGTTTAATATTTTGCATTTGCTATAAGCTATGGTCCTCTACCAAGTTTGTTCAAATGGTGACCCTGGTGTCAAACTTGGCCGTGCCCCGGGGGTCACAGTTTTATATAGACATATATATAGGAAAAAAACAATCTTCTCTGAAACTGCAAGAGCCAGAGGTTTAATATTTTGCATTTACTATAAGATTATGGTCCTCTACCAAGTTTGTTCTGGCCCCGCCCCATGGGTCACGTTTTACATAGACTTGTATAGGGAAAAACGTAAAAATCTTCTTCTCTAAAACCACAAAGCACACAGCTCTCATATATTTCATGTAGCCCTGGAGTCACATTTGCCCAAGATGTTACTCTCTAGCACCTTCATTTTATATTTGATCTTTACCAAACTTTGTCAGGGTCTTAAACTGTCTATATCAATGTTGTTATACACAACAGAGCCCACATTTCTTGAACAATCTTAACCAAACTTGCACAGATTGTATATGACCATAAGATTTTGAAGAAGTTCGATAATGTGCCAGTACTCAGGTGATCGCTTTAGGGCCATCTTTTCCCTCTTGTAATGGTTCAAATTTACTCAGGTGAGCGATATAGGGCCATCATGGCCCTCTTGTTTTATACTTGGAATGTTTGTCCTTTGTAATTTTATACTTAGAAAATGTGTCCATAGCATATCTTCAAAACTACTGACGGTACTGCAATGAAACTACACACCATACTAGAGGGCAATGAGAGGAAGTGCAGAGTGAAATTATAATTATTGTCCTTTGTAATTTTATACTTAGAATTTTTGTCCGGAGCATACCTTCACAGAATTTTTGTCCGGAGCATACCTTCACAACTACTGATAGGACGGCAATCTTGATTTTGGCCATCATTGGCTAGAGTAAAAAAGTGGGGGTATTTATCACCTTCAGTGATAGTTCTAGTTTCTTATGTTGTCAGCCTAACTCACAAACTGCATGGTGAGTCATTAAACATGTTTTCTCATTTCATCAGCATATCTCAAACTGCATGGTGAGTTACTTACATGTTTTCTTATGTTGTCAGCATATTTTACAAACTGCATGGTGAGTCATTAAACATGTTTTTTTATGTTGTCAGCATATCTCACAAATTGCATGGTAAGTCATTTAACTGTTTTCTTATGTCATCAGCAATACCTCACACAAACTGCATCGTGAGTCACTAAACACGTTCTCTTATTTCGTCAGCATATCGCACAAACTGCATGGTAAGTTAATAAACATTTTTTGTTATTTTGTCAGCATATCTCACACAAACTGCATTGTTCATGTTGTTAGTCACTAAACATGTTTTCTTATGTTGTCAGCATATCTCACACAAACTGCATGGTGAGTCACTAAACATGTTTTCTGATGTCAACATATCTCACTCAAACTGCATGGTGAGTCACTAAACATGTTTTCTTATCTCGTCAACATATCTCACACAAATGGCATGGTGAGTCACTAAACACGTTTAATGATGTTGTCAGCATATTTCACAAACTGCATGGTGAGTCATTAAACATGTTTTTTTTATGTTGTCAGCATATCTCACAAATTGCATGGGAAGTCATTTAACTGTTTTCATATGTCATCAGCAATATCTCACACAAACTGCATCGTGAGTCACTAAACACGTTCTCTTATTTCGTCAGCATATCTCACAAACTGCATGGTGAGTCACTAAACATGTTTTCTTATCTCGTCAACATATCTCACACAAACTGCATGGTGAGTCGCTAAACACGTTTTATTATTTTGACAGCATATCTCACACAAACTGAATGGTGAATCACTAAACATGTTTTCTTATGTTGTCAGTATATCTCACACAAACTGCATTGTTAGTCACTAAACATGTTTTCTGATGTCAGCATATCTCTGTCGCAAGATGACCCTAGTGGTTGGGGCCAACTCAGGAAAGAATCAATGACGGTGAATGCATTAAATAAGTTTAATGCAAAGTTTAAAATATGTTATATACATTAATGTACAATTATCAAAAAAAATCGAGCGAATAGACAGATGAAATACGAAAAGACTGTTCTCATGAACGTTTAAGACATTCTTAGTATTATTACAAATACTGAATGTGTCGACTGATTACATACGACACTAAAGTGTTGTTAAAGTTATAACAATGTTGATCTATGATCTAGCATGCGCAAGAGCTCATGAAGATGATGATGCGCGAATCCAATGGGTGATTGTCATCAAATGCCTTCTATAAGGGTTGATGACGCGATATAATGATGGTTAACCTCCACTGAGGTTGTGGATGATGTTCCTCCAGTGAGGACTGATAAAGGGCCCACCTCGTGTCCCAGGGGTTGTCGATTCTATAACCTGGCCATGTTGCACAGGTACGGGGACCGTCTCCACCGCTCGTAAACGTTATGTGTTGATTCTAGTGTCGAATCACCTAAAAGGCTTACACACCCTAAAGGCTTAGCTCCACTCCGGGAGGCTTATATCCAAACCTGGATGGCTTAGGCTGTAATTATACATACGTTTTAGATGTCGGTTGATAAACATAACAATCTTGCATAATTATCATTACCCAAACAAATCATTATTTAATAAATATATGTAAGCTGTACTAATGATGAGTAGCAATGTATACATATTCTACAATGCCATGTATACGCCATGTACGTCGCTGTTAACCAATGCACCTAATACATGTAATATACAACGTAATCAAATCACTCGTATATTACACTCACTGAGTTATGCATGCACACATGTATGTCAACTAATGCCCATATTATACAACGCTATGTATACGCATCGAACATTATTGCTAGTCACTCATCTCATTGTTAACTAATGCACCTAATATACAATGTTATCAGTTCAATCGTGTATTACAATCACTGAGTTATATGCCAACGTTAATTAATGTACCTATTATATATACGAAGTTTGGTGGGAGTATATAGGAGTGAGCTTGTCGGTCGGTCGGTCGGTCAGTCTTTATTACGGTTTCCGGACGATATCTCATGAAAGGGTTGATGGATTTAAATAATTTTTGGTACATGGGTTCAAGACCATAAAATACAGGTTAAGTTTGACTTTGGTTACAAACCACCAATTTTTGTTGGAGTTATGGCCCCTTTTCAACTTAAACTTTGCCCAAAAAACGGTGTCCGGACGATAACTCGTGAAAGGGTTGATGGATTTAAATAATATTTGGTACACGGGTATAACACCATAAAATACAGGTTGAGTTTGACTTTGGTTACAAACCACCAATTTTTGACTGAGTTATGGCCCCTTATCTCATGAAAGGGTTGATGGATTTAAATAATATCTCCACAACTGTTAATGACATTAAATAAACTAAATATTAGGTACGTAATTAACAAATATTGTATGGGATTGACACTGATGTTGGTCAAATAAAAATATTGGACTACTTCACCATAGGGCAATGGCCTTTTAGTTCTCAACAGAAAATTAATCAAGTGAATGTAAATATTTAATAGCATATTATATTGTAAAAAACAAACTGATATTGATATTTACTCTCTCAACAGAAATATATTGTCAGGTGTGTCTGTAATCCTCGACCTGTCACTGCCTGAAGTCAGTGTTACAGAAGAGACAGAAGAGATACAAGTCGGTGTTACACAAAAGATACCAGAATCTATTCCACAAGAAAAGGAAGCAGCAAAGAAGTTAGAGAAGGTAACTTTTAGTTTTGGGGAGATGGGGATGTGGATAGGGTTAGGTGATGGTATATATAGACTAACAATATGTTTGATATCCCAGAAGACAATTTCACACAAGATATATCAGAAGTTATTCCGCAAAAAAAGGAATCAGCAAAGGATAGGTTATAGATGGTATATGCCTCATAAAATTGGCATGGAGGGTGGGGCATGCCCCAAACCCCATTAGAGTGGTTGGTGCCTCCTCAAATTATAAAACGGCCTGCTCAATCAAAATTTATTGAAAACCCTGTGGATGGGGATGGGGAAGGGTTCGGGGGATGGGCTATATGGACTAACAAATGTTTGGTATTCCAGTAGACAATTTCACACAAGATATCTTAAAATTTGAGGAGGTGGGGATGGTCTATTTATTTCACCCAAGCTATATTAGAAATTATTCCCACCCTATCCCGACCACCCACCACACCATCCCCAATCACACACACACCCTCCAATGACTTTGAAGGGGGCATACTGGTTTCAGCTCATCTATCCGCCCTTCCATATGCCGGTCTGTAGACCAAAATTTTGTGTGTTTTACTCCTCATTCATTTTTAGCTGAAATCAGTTGAAATTCTGGCTTACTACCCATTTAGTTTCATATGGATTGTTGGCATGGCTTACTATCCATTTAACTTCATGTGGATTGTTGGCATGGCTTACTACCCATTTTGTTTCATATGGTTTGTTTGCATTTATTACTCAGTTAGTTTCCTATGTTTTTTTGGCATATATTTCTATTCATTTAGTTTCCTTTGGATTGTTTGCATTTATTACTACTCATTTAGTTTCCTATGGATTGTTGGCATATAATACTACTCATTTAGTTTCTATGGATTTTTTTGCATTTATTACTACCAATTTAGTTTCCTATGGATTGTTGGCATTTATTACTACCCATTTAGTTTCATATGGATTGTTGGCATTGATTACTACTCATTTAGTTTCCTATGGATTGTTGGCATATAATACTACTCATTTAGTTTCTATGGATTTTTTGCATTTATTACTACCCATTTAGTTTCCTATGGATTGTTGGCATTTATTACTACCCATTTAGTTTCATATGGATTGTTGGCATTTATTACTACCCATTTAGTTTCCTATGGATTGTTGGCATATATTACTACCCATTTAGTTTACTATGGATTGTTGGCATTTATTACTACTCATTTAGTTTCCTATGGATTTGTTGGCATTTATTACTACCCATTTAGTTTCCTATGGATTGTTGGCATGTATTACTACCCATTTAGTTTCATATGGATTGTTGGCATTTATTACTACTCATTTAGTTTCCTTTGGATTGTTTGCATTTATAACTACTCATTTAGTGTCCTATGGATTGTTGGCATTTATTACTAATCATTTAGTTTCTATGGATTTTTTGCATTTATTACTACCCATTTAGTTTCCTATTGATTGTTGGTATTTATTACTACTCATTTAGTTTCATATGGATTGTTGGCATGTATAACTACTCATTTAGTTTCCTATGGATTGTTGGCATGTCTTACTACTCATTTAGTTTCCTATGGATTGTTGGCATTTATTACTACCCATTTAGTTTCCTTTGGATTGTTTGCATTTATTACTACTCATTTAGTTTCCTATGGATTGTTTGCATTTATTACTACTCATTTAGTTTCCTTTGGATTGTTTGCATTTATTACTACTCATTTAGTTTCCTATGGATTGTTGGCATTTATTACTACTCATTTAGTTTCTATGGATTTTTTGCATTTATTACTACTCATTTAGTTTCCTATGGATTGTTGGCATATATTACTACTCATTTAGTTTCTATGGATTTTTTGCATTTATTACTACTCATTTAGTTTCCTATGGATTGTTGGCATTTATTACTACTCATTTAGTTGCTATGGATTTTTTGCATTTATTACTACTCATTTAGTTTCCTTTGGATTGTTGGCATGTATTACTACCCATTTAGTTTCATATGGATTGTTGGCATTTATTACTACTCATTTAGTTTCATATGGATTGTTGGCATGTATTACTACTCATTTAGTTTCCTATGGATTGTTGGCATGTCTTACTACCCATTTAGTTTCATATGGATTGTTGGCATTTATTACTACCCATTTAGTTTCCTATGGATTGTTGGCATTTATTACTACTCATTTAGTTTCCTATGTATTGTTGGCATGTATTACTACCCATTTAGTTTCATATGGATTGTTGGCATGTATTACTACTGATTTAGTTTCATATGGATTATTGGCATATATTACTACTCATTTAGTTTCCTTTGGATTGTTTGCATTTATTACTACTCATTTAGTTTCGTATGGATTGTTTGCATTTGTTACTACTCATTTAGTTTCCTTTGGATTGTTGGCATTTATTACTACTCATTTAGTTTCTATGGTTTTTTTGCATTTATTACTACCTATTTAGTTTCCTATGGATTGTTGGCATTTATTACTACTCATTTAGTTTCCTACGGATTGTTCGCATGTATTACTACCCATTTAGTTTCATATGAATTGTTGGCATTCATTACTACTCATTTAGTTTCGTATGGATTGTTGGCATTTATTACTACTCATTTAGTTTCCTATGGATTGTTGGCATTTATTACTACCCATTTAGTTCATTTGGATTGTTTGCATTTATTACTACTCATTTAGTTTCCTATGGATTGTTGGCATTTATTACTACTCATTTAGTTTCTATGGATTTTTTGCATTTATTACTACCCATTTAGTTTCCTATGGATTGTTGGCATTTATTACTACTCATTTAGTTTCATATGGATTGTTGGCATTTATTACTACTCATTTAGTTTCTATGGATTTTTTGCATTTATTACTACCCATTTAGTTTCCTATGGATTGTTTGCATTTGTTTCTACTCATTTAGTTTCATATGGATTGTTGGCATTTATTACTACTCATTTAGTTTCTATGGATTTTTTGCATTTATTACTACCCATTTAGTTTCCTATGGATTGTTGGCATTTATTACTACTCATTTAGTTTCATATGGATTGTTGGCATGTATTACTACTCATTTAGTTTCCTATGGATTGTTGGCATGTATTACTACCCATTTAGTTTCATATGGATTGTTGGCATTTATTACTACTTATTTAGTTTCCTATGGATTGTTGGCATGTATTACTACCCATTTAGTTTCATATGGATTGTTGGCATGTATTACTAATTTAGTTTCATATGGATTGTTGGCATATATTACTACTCATTTAGTTTCCTTTGGATTGTTTGCATTTATTACTACTCAATTAGTTTCCTATGGATTGTTTGCATTTGTTTCTACTCATTTAGTTTCCTTTGGATTGTTGGCATTTATTACTACTCATTTAGTTTCTATGGATTTTTTGCATTTATTACTACCCATTTAGTTTCCTATGGATTGTTGGCATTTATTACTACTCATTTAGTTTCATATGGATTATTGGCATGTATTACTACTCATTTAGTTTCCTATGGATTGTTGGCATGTATTACTACCCATTTAGTTTCATATGGATTGTTGGCATATATTACTACCCATTTAGTTTCCTATGGATTGTTGGCATTTATTACTACCCATTTAGTTTCATATGGATTGTTGGCATTTATTACTACTCATTTAGTTTCATATGGATTGTTTGCATTTATTACTACCCATTTAGTTTCCTATGGATTGTTGGCATATATTACTACCCATTTATTTTCCTATGGATTGTTGGCATTTATTACTACCCATTTAGTTTCCTTTGGATTGTTTGTATTTATTACTACTCATTTAGTTTTATATGGATTGTTGGCATGTATTACTACCCATTTAGTTTCATATGGATTGTTGGCATTGATTACTACCCATTTAGTTTCCTTTAGATTGTTTGTATTTATTACTACCCATTTAGTTGCATATGTATTGTTGGCATATATTACTACTGATTTAGTTTCATATGGATTGTTGGCATATATTACTACTCATTTAGTTTCCTATGGATTGTTGGCATTTATTACTACCCATTTAGTTTCATATGGATTGTTGGCATTTATTACTACCCATTTAGTTTCCTATGGATTGTTGGCATATATTACTACTCATTTAGTTTCATATGGATTGTTGGCATGTATTACTACCCATTTAGTTTCATATGGATTGTTGGCATATATTACTACTCATTTAGTTTCATATGGATTGTTGGAATATATAGTACTACTCATTTAGTTTCATATGGATTGTTGGCATGTATTACTACCATTTAGTTTCATATGGATTGTTGGCATTTATTACTACTTATTTAGTTTCCTATGTATTGTTGGCATGTATTACTACCCATTTAGTTTCATATGGATTGTTGGCATTTATTACTACTCATTTAGTTTCATATGGATTGTTGGCATATTGTACTACTCATTTAGTTTCATATGGATTGTTGGCATGTATTACTACCCATTTAGTTTCATATGGATTTTTTGCATTTATTACTACCCATTTAGTTTCATATGGATTGTTGGCATTTATTACTACCCATTTAGTTTCATATGGATTGTTGGCATTTATTACTACCCATTTAGTTTCATATGGATTGTTGGCATTTATTACTACCCATTTAGTTTCATATGGATTGTTTGCATTTATTACTACCCTATTAGTTTCATATGGATTTTTTGCATTTATTACTACCCATTTAGTTTCATATGGATTGTTGGCATTTATTACTACCCATTTAGTAACCTATGGATTGTTGGCATATAGTACTACTCATTTAGTTTCATATGGATTGTTGGCATGTAGTACTACCCATTTAGTTTCATATGGATTGTTTGCATTTATTACTACCCATTTAGTTTCCTATGGATTGTTGGCATGTATTACTACCCATTTAGTTTCCTATGGATTGTTGGCATGTATTACTACCCATTTAGTTTCATATTGATCGTTGGCATTTATTACTACTCATTTAGTTTCCTATGGATTGTTGGCATGTATTACTACCCATTTAGTTTCCTATGGATTGTTGGCATGTATAACTACCCATTTAGTTTTCTATGGATTGTTGGCATTTATTTCTACTCATTTAGTTTCATATGGATTGTTGGCATGTATTACTACCCATTTAGTTTCATATGGATTGTTGGCATATATTACTACTCATTTAGTTTCCTATGTATTGTTTGCATTTATTACTACTCATTTAGTTTCCTATGGTTTGTTTGCATTTATTACTACCTATTTAGTTTCATATGGCGTGTGGGCATTTATTACTACCTATTTAGTTTCATATGGATTGTTGGCATATATTACTACTCATTTAGTTTCCTATGTATTGTTGGCATTTATTACTATCCATTTAGTTTCATATGGCGTGTGGGCATTTATTACTACCCATTTAGTTTCCTATGGATTGTCGGCATATTTTACTACCCATTTAGTTTCATAAGGATTGTTTGCATTTATTACTACCTATTTAGTTTCCTATTGATTGTTGGCATATATTTCTACCCATTTAGTTTGCTATGGATTGTTGGCATATATTTCTACCCATTTAGTTTTCTATGGATTGTTTGCATTTATTACTACCCATGTAGTTTCTTATGGATTGTTTGCATTTATTACTACCCATTTAGTTTCCTATGGATTGTTGGCATATATTACTACCCATTTAGTTTTCTATGGATTGTTTGCATTTATTACTACCCATGTAGTTTTCGGTGGATTGTTGGCATTTATTACTACCCATTTAATTTCCTATGGATTGTTGTCATTTATTACTACCCATTTAGTTTCCTATGGATTGTTTGCGTTTATTACTACCCATGTAGTTTCATATGGATTGTTGGCATATATTACTACCTATTTAGTTTTCTATGGATTGTTTGCATTTATTACTACCCATTTAGTTTCCTATGGATTGTTGGCATATATTTCTGATGATTAAGAATAAAGTGAACGTGATCATAAAAGACAATTATATTGTCAAAAAAAAAGTGCAGGGGTCACATAGGCAGAGGCCGGCTTTTGAGGGGTGATGGGTGGAAGGTATTTTTGTCAGCCTTTAGCAACAGTTCTAGTTTAGTTTGTTGGTGGTGGTGTATGTGTGGATCTGGGGAATGGATTACATGGACTAACAAGATAACCATACTCAACATGAGCTGGCGTAATTGCTTATGACCAACTTTATTAAAAAAAACAAAGTTAATAAATATCTCCTCTGAAGACCCGAGCTTATATGATGGCTATAACGTGGCTCCAGCATAAGTGGAGTGTCTACAATAGAATTTGCAGCAACTCTGCAGTTCAGGGTGAGAAGGTTCTAGGCCCGTTCTCCATATTTTATCTCGATGTACATGGAGGATGAGCCTGGCATGTTCATTCCTGTTAGGCGCCATATAACCTTTCTTGTGTTGGTGCGTCTTAAAACCCCAGTTCAATTCAATTACATGATGGCACGTTGTCTCAGTTGTCATGATTATGAAAATGAGGTGCAAAATAAATGCTTGCTTTCTGGCTTTATTGTCTTCATTACTGATTAGCATGTAGAGCGTTACATGCCCTCTTTGGGTCTCTTGGCTGTGTATCCAGCTGGGCCCTTGTTGAAATATGGGATTGGCATGTGGCTTGACATTCGGCATATTTAGGGCAGTACTAGGATGGTCCGTCCATTGTCCGTATAATGTGACTAAGTGGGGTATCATTAATCTACGGCGTGGTATTCCAGTGTGGCAGCTATATAAAGTTGAGCATTGATCTCACTTCTACAAGTAGACACCGTCGTGATGTGACTGAAATATTGTTAAAACCAATGTTAAACTCCATAACATTTGTATTAAATCATTGTAAACAACTGGTCAAGCTAGTGGTAAATTAACAAAAACACATGCTTTTATGCCCAGGTTAAGAAATCAGTAGTGGGGCTATTGAAATCGATCGATAAAGTGACCGACACTCTACTGAGTCGACAGGAAGTAGGTGGCGAGCCGTTCGTGATTTTCACAGAAGCCATGAGCATTTTTGTAAAGAAAATGACTGCTGACACACTGGCTGGAGAAATATTAGTACCTGGCAGCCAGGAGTCTAGCTTCAAATTTCCAGAATCATTGACCCGCCCGAATGGGGACAACGACTCCGTGAGTGTTGGAATCCAGGTAATTTTATATCCCAACTTTTACAAGTGAAGTGGGGGCTGTATAGGAATCACGCTGTCCGTAACGTCCTATCACATCCGTTGCGTAACACATTTCAATCCCATTGCATCCCGTCATGTAATACAAATTTAATTACTGGCATTACTCAGTTTTTAATGGGTTCCCAAACTTCATATACACGTAACAATTTATGTCCATCTATATCCGGGCTGTTAAAAAAAAAGTACATGGGTGAGGGCGGTTTGTGTCTACTTTTTTTTACACCCACCACCCATAGAATTTGTTTGCCTACTTACCCCACTACCCATAAAAAATTTTGGTCTGCTAACCCCGCCGCCCATAGAATATTTATTTTCTCCTCACCCCACCACCCATAGATTACTAATTTTCTTTTCACATGTAGCAATTCAGCTTTAAAATAAAAAGTCCCTTACATGTACTTACTATACACTTTGGACAGCTTTTTGTTTGATATAAATTTAAATATTCCTACTATGTATTAATGTTTGATGTGTGACCAAATTTACTATACTGAGGGAATGACGAAATTCTCCGCCAGCACGTTTCTTTCTTCAGTTCATATAACAAGTATGAAAGATTTTTCATATCAAATGCCACTTGGAGTTTTACCTGTAAGCCCCGTGTGGTTCCTGGGGGCTCCCGTTTGGTCACGGGGCAAAGAATAGGGCCACAGCAGATAACTTTGGAGGGGTAGGCAGAGGGGTAGAATACCCCAAAGTCATGTTCATTTTATCATTTTTAGCTCTACTGGCCAAGGGCCAGCAGAGCTTATGGGATGGTGTGTTGTCCGTCTTCCGTCGTCCGTCGTCCGGTGTCCGTCGTCCGTCGTCCGTTAACTTTTCTTCAAACGACTTCTCCTCAGAAACCGCTTGGCTAATTTTGACCAAACTTCACATGGATGATCCTTAGATGAATGCTTTTTAGATTTGTTAAAATTAGGTCAGCACTACATCCAAGATGGCTGCCATTACCATATATGGTCGAAACCTTAAAAAATCTTCTTCTCCAGAACCGCTGGACAGATTTCAACAGTTTTTCTTTTAAAATGATCGCCAACGCCTAGACTATCAAGATTGTTCAAATAAAGTCCCCGGGGTCAAAAATGGCCGTGCCCCGGGGGTCCAAAATTTGTATATTGAGGTTTTGCATGTTTTTCATATAGACATGTAGGAAACAACTTTAAAAAATCTTCTTCTCTGAAACCACAAGGCACAGAGCTCTCATGTATTACATGTAGCATCAGCTTATGGTCCTCTACTAAGTTTATTCAAATGGTGACCCTGGGGTCAAATTTGTCCCCGCCCCGGGGGTCACAGTTTTACATAGACTTATATAGGATTTTTTTTTAAAAAATCTTCTTCTCAGAAACTACAACAGCCAGAGGTTTGATATTTTGCATTTACTATAAGCTTATGGTCCTTTACCAAGTTTGTTCAAATGGTGACCTTAGGGTCACATTTGGCCCCGCCCCAAGGGCCACATGTTTTACATAGACATGTATAGGGAATTCTTCAAATGACTTCTCGTCAGAAACCGCTTGGCTAATTTTGATCAAACTTCAAATGGATGATCCTTAGATGAATGCTTTTTAGATTTGTTAAAATTAGGTCAGCGCTACATCCAAGATGGCTGCCATTACCATATATGGTCGAAACCTTAAAAAATCTTCTTCTCAAGAACCGCTTGACAGATTTCAACAGTTTTTCTTTTAAAATGATCGTCAACGCCTAGACTATCAAGTTTGTTCAAATAAAGTCCCCGGGGTCAAAAATGGCCGTGCCTCGGGGGTCCAAAGTTTGTATATTGAGGTTTTGCATGTTTTTCATATAGACATATAGGAAAAAAGTTTAAAAAATCTTCTTCTCTGAAACCACAAGGCACAGAGCTCTCATGTATTACATGTAGCATCAGCTTATGGTCCTCTACTAAGTTTGTTTAAATGGTGACCCTGGGGTCAAATTTGTCCCCGCTCCGAGGGTCACAGTTTTACATAGACTTATATAGGATTTTTTTTTTAAAAATCTTCTTCTCGGAAACTACAAGAGCCAGAGGTTTGATATTTTACAACTATTATAAGCTTATGGTCCTTTACCAAGTTTGTTCAAATGGTGACCCCAGAATGGTGACCCTGGGGTCACATTTGGTCACGCCCCAAGGGTCACATGTTTTACATAGACATGTATAGGGAAAAACTTAAAAAATCTTCTTCTCTGAAACTGCAAGAGCCAGAGGTTTAATATTTTGCTGTTGCTATAAGCTGATGGTCCTTTACCAATTTTGTTCAAATGCTGACCCTGGGGTCACATCTGGCCCCGCCCCGGGGGTCACAGATTTACATCAATGCTTGTTTTAAATTTTTTAATTTCTTTATTTTTTATTTTATTTTTTTTTGATTATTTTTTTATATTTTTTTTTTTTAATTTTTTTTTCGATTTTTTTTTGAATTTTTTTTTTCGATTTTTTTTTATAATTTTTTTTATATTTTTATTTTTTTTTTATTTTTTTTTTAATTTATTTTTTTGAATTTTTTTTTATTTTTTTATTTTTATTTTTATTATCTCTACTGGCCAACTTGGAAAACCAGCCAGATCGGACCAGTAATGACAGAGTTACTGCTCTTGATATAGTTAAAAATGCTATATTTTGCCTCTTTAAGACGATAGTCACTCGCTTCATTGCTGTCATAAGAGACATATTAGCCAGTAGAGCGTCCTCAGGCCCTCTTGGGCCTCTTGTTGTCTTGCCTTTTGAAAAAATGTCAGACATAGGTGCCGCTAATGTTGGCGGGCTTGACGGCGTCCACATATTGTATTATAACTTTTTTGTCCTTGGGAGTAGAATGTTCAAATTTCATATATAACCTCCTGGTCATTGTCCATCTTAATGCCAATAACTTTCAGCCCTCCAACTGACCGTGGCTCTGAGTCAAGGTCACTTAAATACATGTATCATCACCAAATTTTAACACAAATACTGACGGTACATGTATTTAAGTGACCTTGACTCCGACCCACGGTCAGTTGAAGGGCTGGAAGTTATTGGCATTAAGAAGGACAATGACCAGGAGGTTATATATGAAATTTGAACATTCTACTCCCAAGGACAAAAAGGTTATAATACAATATGTCAGGTTAAAGTTTGGGTTAAAATTTTGGTGAAATTTGCGTGAAAATTTGCATTAAAGTTCTTATAACTTTGTTGTCCTTTGGAATAGAGTGTTCAAATTTCATATATAACTTCACTGGTTATTGTTCTTCTTATTCCAGTAACTATCAGTCCCCAACTACCCTGTGTCAAGGTCAGTTGCCTCTTAAATGCATCTACCGTCTCCAAAAAAATGTGTTAAGTGCGTTAAATTATTATATCTTTGTTGTTCTTTGGAGTAGAGTGTTCATATTTCATATATAGCCTCACTGGTCAGTGTTCTTCTTATTTCAGCGACTTTCAGCCCTCCAACTGACCCTTGGTCAAGGTCAGGGTCACTTTAATAAATGTATATTCTCCAAATTTTACATTGTTTTCGCAGCACTGCAGCAATGTACAGTGTTCAAAATCTCATATATAAACTCACTGGACATTGTTTTTGTCCAGCCATAAACTCATTGTTCTTGTCCAGCCATAATCTGTATAGCTTTCTTCTGTTTTAAATGCATACACATTCCAATTTCCAGCAAAAGTTTATCAAAAGTGTGTAGCTTTCGAAGGTTAACTTTTTATTTTAATTCCAATCAGTGTCACATATATAAGGTTGTAAATATTCTGGATAAAAATATGTTTAAACAAATAACAAATCTTTCTCCTATTGAATCATTTATTAAATTCAAAAAATATATTATTACAAATTCCCTTAAAAACTGTCTTGATAGCATTTGCCATGGTGATTAGACTGTCAAATATAATTACTATTCTAACACTGCCAGGTAATGAACTTTGATAAAAGCAACAGTTATTGTTACTATTTATGGAAGTTCAAGTGAGTGAAAATGCGTCTTTCATAGCAGTACAGAACTGTATTACATTAATTATATGTATTGACATTTTCCCTGATAAGTGATAATTGAAGCAATTACAGTATACAGCCACCACATCACTGCCATTTATTGTCTGCAGCTGGGTAATTTGATACTCCAGTAAAAAGTTTATCTGTATTCTAAATTCTTTTAAAGGTTAGAATGACAATCTGAACGTTTTAAAATCACGTCACACTAGTTTTTCTGCATAACTTGTATTTGTTCAATCATTAATATTAATTACACTAAAATAAATATGAAGTAAATTAATTTACATATAATTAACTGTTGATAATAATGCACCAATAATATATGTTCAACTTATGGTAAAATCAGTGAGAAACATTGAAAACTTTATTTATTTATATGCAAGTAGGTTTAAAGTGAATATGATACTGGATATATAAATCGAAACAATAATTGCAATGCTTCATAAACACTTCAAGATTGCCATATGTCCCTTTAAGATAATGCAATGAATGAATGTATACAATTTGCCATTACCATTGTAACATACTTCCATGTTCTAAAACCAGCAACAGAATTACATTAATTTTAATATGAGCTGACATTTCTTGATAAAACATGATACATGCAGATTAATTAACATGTCCGTTCCTGAAACAATACAAGTTGGCAAATTACTGCAATTTTACATCAAGTCCAATTTGTATTTTATGCAGATAGCTATCAGGTATTTAAAGGGAACTCGAGTACATCAGGCTTTGGGGTCCAATTTAAAACATAATAAAGTATAAAATAATCAATTTAAGCGTGAAGTAGTTCATAAATATAGATGGAACATTAACAGTTTCCTATAATACACCGTAACAAAAATTATAATTTACAACAATATTTAAGTCCATAGAGTACCGTATGCACTTTGCATAATGTTCATTATAGACTTTGCCTAATCAGTTACGGTAATGATGTTGTCACATTCAGTTTTAAATGTTTGACTCCTGATAATAATGCAGGACCTTTATAAATGATGAACTTTTGTGTTGTTTTAATCCAGGAATTGTATTGCATGCCACAGTGGTGTTAACTGAACTATTAATAGATGCATCAACATTCAAAATTTAAAGCATGTTTTTTTAATATACAATTAACTACCATACACATGTAGACTGTTTTTGGATAGGATTGAAAATTTATTAAAAATCTGGTCTATGGAATGGTAATGTCTGACCATCCAACAATATTTGCATTTAACTCCATTGATGGAAAAATAAGAATGCTACCCTACTGAATGCTGAAAACAGTGCTTGACCTCGTTAACAATTACTATAAACCCTCGATTTTGTCAAGATGAAGGTCGCTTGAAACATGTATCATGATGGACATGTTTCTTTAGGCGAGACATCATGTTGCGCGCAACTCTTGATTGTTCATGTTCATTAAAGGTCTTCATCATGATCCCTGTATTGTTTCAGGTGCTATCTCGCTCACATCAAAAGAGCATTGGCAGAAAAACAATAAACATGGCTCCAGTATAAATGGAGTTTCTACGATAGAATTTGCAGCAACTCTGCAGTTCAGGGTAAGAAGGTTCTTGGCCCATTTTCCATATTTTATCTCGATGTACATGGAAATCAAGAGAGCTTTAAACAAAAATCAGATGTCATCTTTTAATTGTGTTCTTCAATACATATGTTACATAAATTCACATGGCAAACTAAAGCATACACAAACTGCAGCTATAACCCACTATGCTCATTTATCACTTGAAACTTTAAGTATTCTCAAATGCAAATTTGCTCTTGAAATAACTACAAATTTAAAGCACTTTATGTATATTAACTGCAATTTATGTATAAAGAAAATCTATTTTACTCACATACTCTAGTTGCAGTCCATTTTACCTCCTGTGAATACACCGTTTAAAGTAATGTACAACACTCACTAAAAAAATAGTTCACTTTGCCACTAGAACACTTTCACTAAAATGTTATGTCACTAAAAGTTCCGGTTTCTCAAAGTTCTACTACTGCTGCCGTCTTTCTCCCATCGCTTGAAGATCTAGCTGTCCTCAGCTCCATTAGAATGCTGTATGTAGTACTGGTCCCAGACTGGTAACATCAGGTATTCGTAATGCTACGTTGAACAGGACTTCTCTCCACCGCGACTGCGTAATCATATTAAGCTATATATGCAAATCATGCATGTAATTAATCCCAGCTTTATATGATAAGCTGCACATGTCCATTATTCACTGGTGTAGAATAACTTTTGAGTTATTTTTTTAAAATATCGTTCAAGAAGAACTATTAAAAGTTAACCGCGTCCAGATTAAAACCACACACACTGACCAAACGTTGGGCGCCAATGTTACTCCATGGGTTTTACCCAGAGAAAGTTATATCACGGGGTTCTCTACGGTACTGTGTGTATGTCGATATTACTGGAGTTGGAAATAAACTAAGTCCATGGTTCATTTATATATTCATCTGTATCAGGGCTTCTAAAATCGCCGGTTTGTCGGTCCCCAGACCGAATTCTGTTTCTCCGGACCAATTTTCTTTTCAAAATCTCTGTTAAAATCGGTCCCAGATATTTTATCTATCGGTCGTTAAAAAATCAACAAATTACCTTATACACTCCTTGAAATATGCCTTGCGGCAATATTCTTTGATCCATAACACGATTGTTTGTCACTCGCTGTGCGAAAGTAGGTCAATTTGGTCAATTTGGACTAAACCATTACCGATAGTAGGGAGTTTTCCGGAAGAGTCTTAGCCATGTAGCACGCCTTTGATGTGTGATCAGTGAAAGTATATCACGCGTTCTGTCGGTTCACTGAAGCGAGTGTTACCGTCTGTGATTTCTTTGATATACCGTTAGTCGTAAGGTGTTAGCCTGTTTGCTTGTGTCGGTTTGTTTTTTTAAGTGGCCAAAGCTGGGACTGAAATTTGTTTGCGTCATTAAAATACCGAGATGTGTTAATTGTTTGTTTGATTTTTTTTTTACAATAACTCTAAGTATAATATTAAGGAAAGTGATCAAACCTGACACCGTTTTTTTTTTAAGTCGGACCGAAATTGTTTGCGTTAGTCGTAACATTTGGTATTAATTAAGCTAACTGATGAAAAACGATATTACTCAAATTTATGTAAAATCGTATATAATCCGCTAGTCCGCGCGTGTTAGTCCGCGTTTTATACCTACCCGGTTTATTAGACACTTCCTGTTCAATTCCTCAAATGATCAACAATTTTAATATTGAGTGAAAATTATTCATTCAGTAAAGCGAAGACATGATGTCAGTCATTAAAATGTACAAATTGTGATAAAGTAAGTTAGAAATAATACAAATATAATACAAACATACATTTTAAATACTTCTCTATATCAATGACTGAACGGAAAAAAATCATAATGCAGCTGACATGGTGGGTGGGGTACGGCGATTTTAGTGATTTTTTCAAAATAAGCGCGATTCTTACGGCAGTTAAAAACCTGGACCGATTTGCATTTTAAAATTTTAGAAGCCCTGATCTGTATTATTTATCGTAGACACGATACAACTCGTATGGTAGATACAACTCACTCTGAAATGCATAATAAGGCATACTAAGTGATCTTGAAATCATTAGTTCACAAATACATATACATACATGATCTCAAATACCTGTATTTATAATAACGAATGCATTGCATATGTATCGACTCATAAAGAATATATATAAAGTATTTATGTGTCTAGTGGCCTATTATAGCTAATAATGATAAAACATGATTACATATACATTGGTGTAACACCTTACACAACACATCTTTATACATTGACTTACCAATTTATGGAATTAAGTGTATCTCTCATTCTCTCAACTGTCTTCACCATCCACTACTGTGTAGTTAGTCAACTCTACAAGTTAATAACATTGTTATATGTTGTGCAAAGATTTGAAAGGATAGTGAGTATTTAATAATAGTATTAAATATGTAGTAACTAATACTGTCATCTTGAGTACAATAACGTGTAATCATAGACTGTCTTAGATTTACCAAAATAGTCAAACTGTAGACATTAAAGTTACATCAACTCATAGGAACATTAAAAAGGAAACAATTCCAAATATGAGATTAACAAACCTCCATGTCTTCTTTGCAGTAACCTAAGTTTGAAATACTAAAACTCTAAAAAAACAAAACATGTCTGACCATTTCTGACCTTGCACAAAAGAGAACTGGACACACAAAATATGCTGAACACAATTAAGTCATGTGACCAAATTTCAAGGTAAACGCCAACTCAAGCGTAACATCTAGTTAAAGGGAAACAACTCGTACAAACCACTTTTTAAACAACTTACAGAGTTAACCTTAATTATCACTCTGTAACATGTCTTTTTTATTGACTGGTAAGTGAATATTATTGTCATGTTTTGATTAAAAAGAAATATAGGAATATAAATTCAGAAAATCCATACAGTTTTGCTTATTTTGTAACCAATTATTACTTGTGGTCTGTTTCTTTTCTTTTTCTAAAGAGTACATTTCAATTAGACACGATTGTTTCTCATTTGAAATTATGTACGATCCAATTTATTATGACACCGCACTATTATGTCCGAAAATGTTGCCAATATTCGGTCGAAATATCAATTACGTGCTTTTTTCATGCATTTGTGTGTTTCTAATGCCAGAATGCAAAGAATAATGAAAACACAACTCTAATTTAAGGATAAGGTATCTTTATTTCAACACTGTCGATCATTTTCATCGCCGTTACAGTTGTGACAAACCGAGCGAGGTTCAAATTTCAGTTTTGTTTCCTTCAGGCATTTGACATATTGTAAACACACATACTATAGATTCACTTTTACTATCCCCTAGCATATTCTATTTCATGATATTATACGCTAGCACAGTAAAAAAACGCAAATCTACTTCTTTTTTCTCGTTATGCTCGCTAATTTGGGTCCAGTCGTTGAGAGTTAAAACAAAAAAATGGGCAAAATATTATTTTTTTCCACTTTGCTAGAATATTTTCTCGCCGATTTTGTAAACCGAAAATATAAAATGTGTTCAACTATATAAAGTACAGTTGTAAAATAACCTTCTCATCAGCATTTAAAGACATATTTATTGTTTTACTGCTTGGGAAACTCCTGTGTTTATTTTTCAGTAGACGCTTGCAAATTACTAAACATTTAATGCGTGTTGTTCTCCTACAAAAAAATGTAAGTGCCTAGATGATCTAGATCGCGAAACTGAAAGTTTAGTCAAAGTAGATCCAAATAAATCGATGTTTTCTTTTAATTTCTTTATGAAAGTAAACAAAGATTGAGAACTTTATTTTTCCTAATTTTAATTTCATAATCGACGGAAATGTATGCATCTGGGAGTAGTCATCAACTGGATGCCTTTTGAAAACCCATAATTTTCGACGACTATAGGGTTTAAAAATATAGGAAGTTCATGACGTCACGAGCACTTGGCAAACAGATTTTCTATCCTTAGCAGAAATACAATGGAAATTGTCTCACTTTTGTTTATGGTCTTTGTTTGCTTCAGTCTTCAATGGCGATTGAAACATTGAAATTAATGTTCATATCTACCCATAAACATATTAATCTGTGATACCCATAGACACATTTCATATTTCACACCCAGCAACCCACATACTGGTTGGCCCACACCACCTACTTCAAAATGAAGTTGCCAGACCCTGCCATGGCCTGACCCCAAACAGCTCCCCCACAACACCCCCACCCACCCCACCCCCACCACCACCGCACCCTTCTGATCCCTCATGGGCCTATGAATCTTTATGTGAGGAAGCTTAGTATCCAGTGGCTTGTGAAACAAAAATTTCCCGGAGGGGAGGGCGACTTGGGTCTTCTTCCACCAATGGAAGCTGGAATAGTCGCCATATGACCTTAGCTGTTGGTGCGACTATAAAATCCAATTCAATTTAATTCAATTACGTGTAAATGAGCACTAGATTGTTTGAACAATCAAAACTACATATAAATTGACTCTTGAACATGTACGTTTCTTTTTTCCTTATGAATATCTATGTGCTTTGCTATGATATGCCATGGAAACATTGTTTCAGACGCCTCTTGCATGAAGTAGACATGTACGCCGAATCATGTTTTGACGAGACACTCCAATGTTTTGTGATAACAGATGATGAATAAAAACAAAGAATCCATATATTTTGATGAGTGAGTCCAATGTTTAGAGGATATTAAAGGATGTAATGGAATTTTCATGTTTAGGTATATTCAAATGAAGAATTACGTTTATCAAGTAAGTGCCATGTTTGTGTATTACAGATAGTGTATATGAAGAAGAATCCATATGTTTGGTCCAAAAACTCCCATGTCGTCACTTCTCCATTGCTTGGTGTTACCCTTAAAGAAGCTAGTGGATCCAATTTTCAAACACCAATCAAATTTACTACAGGTTTTCATGCAGGTTTGTGATGAATATCTTGAAATACATGATATTTTTATCTTATAAAATGTAATAAAAAAAAACAACATTTGGAAGAAGAGCATGTCCATGATCTACAGTCCGCTCTCAGTAACACAAGATCGCTTACTTCAAATTTCTGCTTAAGGGGGAATTGACCTATTCGAAAATTTAAGGGTACGCATATGAACTATACATATTTGTAAATTTGAAGATATTTGCGATTTGAATCTGAATTTTGTTTTGCCGTTATTTAAATATGTTTTTAATAATAGCGTCTCAAATATGGCTATGTTTGACGTTTTTCATAAAAGTCCCGTTAAACTCAGTTTTCAAAGTTTTTGACATTTTTAGACTGTTAGGCTAGTCACATGTAATTATTTTTTATATCAAAATGTTCGTCTTGGTGGGACCTTTCAATTGATATATAAATTGTTTCATTTAAAATAAGAAATAAAATAATATTTATATAATTTCCTTTTTCTTTCACCGCTTTTTTACCGTGAAATTTTAAGAAAAAACAAAGTTAAAGCCTTTTATCTTTTAAACGGCTTCATAAAAAGCTGCACAATTTTAATATGTTTTAGGGAATTTAATTTCCTATCAGAGTATAAAATAAAATGTGCTAGTCATTGGAATATTTTTTTCAGTATTCTTGTTTTATTAATCATAATACCCTTCGAAAAAGACGTCGCGTCATGAAAATAACGTCGACGGTGTTTGTATTAAAGGTACAGTGTACATGTTGGTGATGTATTAACAATTATTTTGTGATAATTACCGCTTCGTATATTATTTATAGTTACCGTCTAGATGAACTGTACATGTTACTCAACATAAATTGCTGAAGGTTTTTAGCAATTCGTCAATTTCATTGACTGAAATATAACTTATATTAAATATATGTGATTAAATATATGTACGTGAAAACAGACAGTAATGAGTTGTTCATGATTTTCCAAAAGCTAGCGGTTTCGCCTATCCAACCCATGTAATGTTTCAAAGGTGTCTACAATACTATAACACATGAATTACAATACAATACTAATATGAGTAATAAAAATAGTATTTATACATTATATACGCATGCATTATATGAAAGCAGAATATAAATAAAGTATGCATTTAAATTATATAAGTGCATTTATGACGACACTTGGCATACCAGCCATCAGCTTTAAGACTATTAAAAAACGGGAAAGAGATATTGGTCCATTTATCGAAAAAACTTGTCTCAAGGCGACTGCGGATGAAAAGATGATAACTCTTAAACATCTGAGTAACAACACCACAGCAACACCAGGTCAGCATATGGAATTCCAGTTTCAGCTGGAAGAGACATTAGATCTATTTGAAACAGACGGTAATTGTTTTCTATATTCAACAAATATGGACGACATAACGGCTCTTAAACAAAAGCCTGATCTGGTTTATTGTTGTGTGTTTGTACACTGTTTTATTGGATGATAACTCGTTTCTAAACTCTTAATGTTGTACACTAATGCGAATTTGTGTTAGAAAATTGCTTAATTTATAACTTAAAGGGACATTTGGCAATTTTGATGTTTTAAACTCGTGGCATCCCGTTAGTTTTTCTACATAAAAAAAAGGATAAAAATATCGCACAGGGAAAGCAGCATTCAAAGACCTGCATATCTGCAAATCATTATAAATAATTATTGATTAGTTCGTCAAAATAAATTTTTGTTTTTACTACGAATTGCTGATTATAGTGTAGCAATAATATTTTTAAGCTAAGGTTGAATAACGTAGAAATAATGGAAACTCCAAATTGTATTATATTAATATATGCCAGCAGATATAACGTCAAAGTGAAACTGAATTGATAAACCGAGGTGAAAATAATTATTGAAAATTGTCTTGTGTCCCATTAAAACGTTATTATCATGTACTCTTTGTAATGAGTATATACATGAATTCCAGTTACAAATTCTTAATTTCACTTAGGAAATACATACGAATAGCATAAGAAACTGTGTAACAAATCATCAAATAGAATTTAAACGTGTGTACCTCAGAAAACGACTATATACAAACTATCTAGCAATGCGGTGTCTATATTTCTAACCAATATAATTATGTGTATACTCATAAATAAATATTACATATGTTACAGAATTAATAATAATATATAAATATACAATGATCAACATATATCACATATTCAGGAGAATACAGTTTAAATTCAAAGTCTACACAGAATGCGCACAACGATATGACGTTGCTGCCATTACAGCCACGTGGGACGATGCAACTACTGTTGTATGGTTCTTTTGAGTTAAAGTCACGTGCTGCATGTATGATACCAGAAAACTCGTCTGCAACAGCGCGTATGAATACAAATAACGACACTGTCCAGTTCACGTTCGATGAGACCTTGGCTTTTTTAGAAGTTTTACGGAACGTCTACACATAAACAGATCATAATGTGTGCAAAAACTAATGAAAGATGAAGAAATGAAGTATTAATTAAAAATTAATGTAAATATATAAAGACAAAACTATCAAAAAATAAGGGAGCGTAAGGTAAAACACGTGTTTTATTTCACGACAATGTCACCTGATTTTTAAAGCAATGTATACTGAATGGAAAAAGAAACTCATACTGGGTATTTCCGCTATATATTGTATGTTTAATATGCTACTGCTAATCAAATGATACAGGGCGACATTAGGCCTGTCCTTTCGGAAAGAAGGTTTAAACAGAACACACCAATGGTTACTCCTTTAAAGTTTCATTATCGACAAAACGCGCATTTGGCTCAAGCAGGTGAGCAAACTTAGAATTTAAACGTTGCAATCGCTTAACATTAAACACATTACTGAAATGGCTTAATTTTTCAAGCGAAACTTCAACATTTATGATGTAAGAAAGTATACTTTGATTGTAGCTCCTTTTTGTACAAAACACGTTGAGATATATCTGGAAATAGTGTAGTATAGGCAATTGTTTGAGTATGCGATTTTTTTCCTTTCAGTATATTTTGCTTCTGATAAAGCAGCGTCTGCTTATTTTAATTTTGTTTCAGTTAGCGAAAAGCATAATAAGCAAAGCATTCTGTTTATTGTAAACGAAATGTGAAGTACTTTAATACATTATCCTTTATTTGTTGTGTGACTGAAACTACACTTTTTATTAAAAAAAAGCTTTGATAAATAATCAAACGATTGTCTGTCTAGTAGTCTCTAATTATGAGAAAACGGACAAACAGTTTCATGAAAACATACGCTGTAATGATACAGAGTAGGATAAAAAAAAGTTTACATGTTTAATAACAACACATATATCTTATGATATTCAGCATGATTGACGGCTGCCTGGAAATTGTATATACATTAAACTCACTTTTAAATGAACTTGAACTTTTTGTTTTACTCTAAAGATATATCGAATACATGACCATAGTTAGTGCGGTAATTTGAGATTCGAGCGAATTAGACATGATGCATGAAAATAAATTAAATTTAGAGTTTTCACATCAACTCTAGAAAAGAAGAAAAAGAAAAACGGGCGAAAAAGGAAGTAGAAAATACGGAGTAGTATTTATCATTATCATTTTGGGTACCAGTGTTTGTTTCCAATGTTTGCGTCAACGTCGTTAGTTGTACACATAGTATATTTACGACGCGACGTCGACAGAGACGCTTTCTGTGTAAGGGTATTATGGTTACTAAAACAAGAATACTGAAAAAAATATTCCGATGACTAGCAAATTTTATTTTATATTCGGATAGGAAATTAAATTTCCTAAAACATATAGAAATTGTGCAGTTTTTTATGAAGCCGTTTAAAATATAAAAGGCTTTAACTTTAGTTTTTTCTTAAAATTTCACGGTAAAATATCGGTAAAAGAAACAGGAAATTATTGTAAATGAAATAATTTATATATCAGTTGAAAGATCTCATCAAGACGAATAGTATGATATAAAAGGTAATTACATGTGACTAGCCTAACAGTCTAAAAATGTCAAAAACGTTGAAAACTGGGTACAACGGGACTTTTATGAAAAACGTCAAACATAGCCATATTTAAGACGTTATGATTAAAAACATGTTTAAATAACGGCAAAACAAAATTCAGATTCAAATCGCAAATATCTTCAAATTTACAAGTATATATAGTTCATATGCGTACCCTTAAATTTTCGAATAGGTCAATTCCCCCTTAAGTCAATTTTTTGTCAAAATAAAACTGCATGGATGACCTCTGACATTTTTAAAGAATGGCTTCAGAAAATTGACAGGCAAATGACAGAAAAGAAAAGAAAGATTGTCATGATTGTCGACATTTGTCTAGCTCACCCTCATGTACAAGGTACTTATATTTAGATATCGGTGGTACATTTTCAATTGCTTTTGTTTTCTTACTTAAATTTTGATTCAGTGGTTCCACTACTCGGCAGATTAAGGCTTTGGGTATTGTTTAACCACCCATAGGAAATGTCTGCTTTTTAATATAGTCTTTTGGCTGTTACTTGTGATGCGCAGGCTTCATAGCCGCTGCTCCCAACTAAATTCCATTTTGTTTATTCCGCTCTTCGGGGTATACAATTTTGTTGGATATTTGGATCATAACGCCGCTGGACATGGGGGTGTAAAAAGTATAAAAGTCGCTATGTCCACCGCCATATGCATGCCATCTACAGGATGGTTAAAATTCTGTACTATTGAGTTTATGAATATTGAGTTCTGCTCAAACCAGGCTAGGGGGCGTGAGCGGTATCAAGCATATTTCACTACCGTTATGAAAACGAGACTGCAATATTTTGTTTGTATCGTGTTCAGCCATTTCCAAAGGTCCACTCTCATAGTCTTTGAAATCTGTAGTTTTTGTATTTCTACGCCCCAAATACAACAAGTGTTACCCAGCCATGTGATCAGGGAATCGTAAAGAACCTAAAGGTTCATTACAGAAAATCTGTAATCAAACGGAGAATCTCGGCCATCGGTAACAATGAGGAACGCTTTTTATATAGGGCATTGGGAGTGTGTCACTCCTAGAACAATTACCAACTCTTAACGCCATGCTGGATTATATCATAGGGAATATGTTTGCGTAATAGACATATATAGTTGATGCTATAGAAAATGATAATTGTTTGTGTTTTTTATTGTTATTTAATCAACGACGTCGTCCAAGACCCCACGTCAATGTCAAAATTAATGGTGAGCACAATCTTTAATTTTCAAATTGAGATAAAATCGACATAAAATTAAGAGATTTTTAAAGAGAAAATCACCGTGTTTCATAAACATCAAAAAACATAAAATGTTAACATTTCGTCTGAAGGGTTCGTATAGTGTAAAACTGGTTGGTGGGGTAATAAAAACAAGACAAGTCTGCCAAATTGTTAAAATCCGAATTTCGGATAACTCAAACTTTTCTTCCGGTTCCTTAAAATTCGAGATACTGAGAGTGGACTGAAACAACGTTGAAACTGTTCAAAGGCCCTGTAAGCGATCTTAACTGTGCAAACCTATGACAGGTATATGTGGGGGAAGGGTATTTACATATTTGACCTGCAAAATTAGAAAAATTGATCCGTCATTTTAGCCGGATTGCGTAGCATATCCAAGCTTATAGTTTGGCGATTTCTGTCTGTCTGTCTATCAGTCTGTCAGTCCAGTCCGTCTGTCTACGCATTTTGACGTTTTGGTTAAAGTTTTTGTTTTCCCTCATTTTTCATAAACGAATTGTCGGAAAGCTTTGAAACTTGGAACACTTGTTCATTATCATTACACAATGTAATATGGAAAGAACTCTTTTCATTTATTTTACCTGAATTATCCCCCCCTTTTTGCTTAGGTCTTTCAGTTAAAATTTTGAATTTGCAATCCGGTGTTCGCACCACTGTTGGTGTTTCACTTGTTTACCTCTTTATTTGGCATATTATTAAGTACAAACTATGTTTTGAAATAATAATCCTATGGTTGCTGGCATCCAGAGCATGTACTGTCGCTGACAGTTGCTGGTATCTAGAGCATGGACTCGCAAACAGTAGCTTGCATCTAGAGCATGGACAGTTGCTGGCATCCAGAGCAAGGACTCACTGACAGTAGCTGGCATCTAGAGCATGAACTGTTGCTGACAGTTGCTGGCAACCAGAGCATGGACTGTCACTGACATCTGCTGGCATTCAGAGCAGCATGTATTGTCAGTGAAAGTTGTTGGCATCCACATCAGCACAGATTGTCACTGACAGTTACTGGCATCCAGAGCATGGACTGTCACTGACAGTAGCTGGCATCCAGAGCATCCAGAGCATGGACTGTCACTGAAAGTTGCTGGCATCCAGAACATAGACTTTAAATGACTGTTGCTGACATCCAGAGCATGGTATGTCGCCTACAGTTGCTGGCATCCAGAGCAGCATGGACTATCACTGACAGTTGGTGGCAGCATGGACTCTCACTGCCAGTTGGTGGCGTCCAGAACGTGGACTGTTACTGACAGTTGGTGACCCCAGAGCATGGACTGTCACTGACAGTTGCTGGCATCCATTTCATGGACTGTAACTGACAGTTGCTGGCATCTAGAGCAGCATGGACTTGCTGGCATCCAGAGCATGGACTGTCACTGACAGGTGCTGGCATCCAGAGCAGTTTGAACTGTAACTGACAGTTGCTGGCATCCAGAGCAGCATGGACTGTCACTGACAGTTGCTGGCATCCAGAGCATGGACTGTCACTGACAGTTGCTGGCATCCAGAACATGGACTCTCTGACAGTTACTGGCATCCAGAGCATGGACTGTCACTGACAGTTGCTGGCATCCAGAGCATCTACAATTGCAGGTATCCAGAGCATGGACTGTAACTGACAGTTGGTGGCATCCAGGGCATGGACTATCACTGACAGTTGCTGGCATCCAGAGCATGGACTGTCATTTACATAGAGGGTCTCACATGAGTGACTGCATTTTTGTATTTTGGGCTGTTTTTAATAGCCGTAATTTGGTCATTTACCCAATGCCAAAACATATTTTATTCCTAAATTTGAGAGAGAAAGAAATTCAGTAGAAGAAAAAAGTCGAATTTATTTTTAAGTGTGCCAATGATTTAGGTTCAAAAGTTTTTTAATGCTTCAGTTGATCTTGGTGTACAGTAAACAATATTAAAGATAAATTATAAAAGGAATGCTTTACTATATTTTTTGAATTCCCAATTTTATGGAAAAAGATCGCTGTAAAATTCCCAATAGTGACGGTACTGGGTTATGTTTCCAAAATATAAAAAAAACACCACTGGACTGACTTTAATAAGTTGGTTAAAACGATAGAATATGAGGCTCTACAGTTCATCCTGTCTTTCCATCCAACTTTAAGTTCAATTATTGAAGTCAAAAATACACAGACGCGAATGTAAGATTCTGTTTATCACATAACACCCCTTCGACATGAAAGTTTCACTTTATTGTTGTCAATTTCACTTTTACATGGCGTCAGATTGTAAGAGAAATCATGACGTTGTTTAGTTGTTTACATGACATCAGCTATGTTAAGTGGGTGTAACACGTAACAAATAATGCGACACCTTGAACCAAAAACTTACATGCAATACGATTTAAAATTTGAAAAATAATCGGGGTCTGTCTGAAAACCTTATTACACTCTCTTATATGATAAATTCAAGGCAATCTTTCATCTCGTTATTTTTCTGAAAATTAATCGTTCATTACTATCACTTTTCAGAAAACATAAAAAACGTGTATCTTGAACTTCCTTTAACTATTGAGAAGACAGAAGAGACAAGCCTGCACCTGGTATCAGACAAGAACCCTAGTATGGCAATCTTCGAATTCACAATGACTGCTGATAAAATATCAGCGCTGGTTCTCACAGTCCCACAAAATCTCACCATCAAACTGTATATCAGTGCAGACAGGAAACCAGTGCTAGAAGACATTTTACATGAGGGGTACCGGTATCCTCAGGACAGAGATGCCATTATAGAGAAATACAGTGGTTATATGTCAACCGCTGCACTTGGTTATGACAGCGGTCCTCTCCAAGGCTTAATTTACTTAGAACCAAATAACTCTTTGTTGACTGAATTTGCCACATCATATGTTCTGTACTTTGGAGTGAGTATTGATGTAAATGATACCACAACGAGAGAGGAGCTTGTGTTGATCGACCAGGATTGTCTGGGTGGAAACACCAGTAACTGTACATCATATATGAATCTGACTATAACAGTGACTCCACTTCAGTTAGCATGCATGTACTGGGATGACGAAAATCAGATTTTCTCTAGTGAAGGATGTCAGGTCAGTTTTAATTCTGTGGTTTATCTTCTCATTTTATTCTTTTCAGGGCTTTTCTATTAAAATATGCATGGGACACCAGGAAAGCACTTTTTAAAATTGAAAACCTACCTATAGATGCAAAATTGAGTTTAGAGAACCAATTTATGGAAATTAGGATTCACTCATAGAGGTTTATTAAATTGCCTTCCTGGGGTCCCAGGTATGTTTTAATGGAATAGTCCTTGTAAGTATAATTTCAGGGTTCTGACCTTAGGACTTTAGGATAACTGTGAGGTCAGAAGATTTAGTCAACCACAATTTGGTATTCCTACATCTATCTGAAACCAAACTTGAACTAAAACGAATCTGACGGCGCGCCATCGCTAATATCAACGTTTCCTTCACAGGTCACCCACCCCCAACAACACCACCACCACAACCCCACACACACATACAGGAGAAAAACATGTTATTATACACTGTAATCCCTTCATCAAAATGTTTGAGACATAATTTAAAAAAAATTGACCGCTGTTACCCTCCCCCACCACCCACCACCAACCTTCATTTATTGTTTGATCTTTACCAAACTTGCACAGATTGTTAATATCAATGAAAGCTCGAACAGGTTCGAAAACCAGCCAAATCGGATCAGTAACACCGGAGTTATGGCCCTTGTTTTTTCTGAAAATTGCTATTTTCTGCCTTGCTCTAGCACCTTCATTTATTATTTGATCATTACCAAACTTGCACAGATTGTTAATACCGATTATAGGTTGAACAAGTTCAAAAATCAGCTGAATTGGGTCAGTAACACCAGAGTTATGGCCTTTGTTTTTTCTGGAAAATTCCATTTTCTGCCTTGTGACCACTCTAGCACCTTCATTTATTATTTGATCTTTACTAAACTTGCACAGATTGTTAATATCAATGAAAGCTCCGACAAGTTCGAAAACCAGCCAAATCTGATCAGTAACGCCTGAGTTATGGCCCTTGTTTTTTTCTGAAAATTGCAATTGTCTGCCTTGTGAACGCTCTAACACCTTCATTTATTATTTGATCGGTACCAACCTTGCACACATTGTTAATACCAATGATAGCTTGGACTATTTCTTCTTTGTACCTTTATTTATTATTTTTTTAATCTTTACCAAACTTGCACAGATTGTTAATATTGATGAACGCTAGGATAAGTTCTAAAACCAGCAACACCGGAGTTGTGGCCCTTGTTTTTCCTGAAAAATGCTATTTTCTGCCTTGTGAACACTCTAGCACCTTCATTTATTGTTTGATCTTTACCAAATGTGCACAGATTGTTAATACTTATGAAAGCTTGGACAAGTTCAAAAATCAGCTAAATTGGGTCAGTAACACAGGAGTAATGGCCCTTGTTTTTTCTGAAAAATGCTATTTTCTGCCTTGTGAACACTCTAGGGACTTCAATATTAATCGGACCTTTACTTAACTTTGCCAGTTTCTTTATATCAATGAAACCTCGGACAAGTTTGAAAACCGGCAAGATCAAAATAATTTCATCGGAGATATGGCCCTTGTTTTCCTGAAAAATGCCATATTAAGCCTTGTGATCACTCTAGCACCTTCATTTGTTTTTTGATCTTTACTAAACTTGCACAGATTGTTAATATCAATGAAAGCTCGGACAAGTTCGAAAACCAGTTCTTGATTTAGTTAAAAATGCTATATTTTGCCTCTTTAAGACAATAGGGCCTTCATCTATCATCCA
This sequence comes from Cyrtodaria siliqua, assembly GCA_037043455.1. Taxonomy (NCBI): domain Eukaryota; kingdom Metazoa; phylum Mollusca; class Bivalvia; order Adapedonta; family Hiatellidae; genus Cyrtodaria; species Cyrtodaria siliqua. The sequence continues at coordinate 84,702 of JAWPHD010004916.1, forward strand.
ATCTTTACCAAACTTTACCAGATTGTTTATATATATGAAAGCTCGGACAAGTTTGAAAACCAGCTAGATCGGACCATTAATAGCGGAGTTATGGCCCTTGATTTATTTAAAATGCTATATTTTGACTCGTTAAGGCGATAGGGCCTTTATCTTTCATTCGATCTTTACCAAACTTTACCAGATTGTTTGTTTAAATGAAAGCTCGAATAATTTTGAAGACCAGCCAGATCGGACCAGTATCAGCGGAGTTATGGCCCTTGATTTAGTTAAAAATGCTATATGTTTCCTCGTTAATTTGTTAGGGCCTTCATCTTTCATCTGATCTTTACAAAACTTTACCTGATTGTTTATATCAATAACAGCTCAGGCAATTTCGAAAAACAGCCAGATCGGACCAGTAACAGATGAGTTATGGCCCTTGATTTAGTTAAAAATGCTATATTGTGATCTTTATGAAACTTTACTAGATTGTTAATATCAATGAAAGCTTGGTCAAGTACGAAAACAGTAACAGTGGAGTCATGGCCCTTGATTTTCTCTATATCTTGGCCTCATTAAGACGAAAGGGCCTTCATTTGGCCGGATTTCATTGAACTTTGCAGGGATGATCAGTACCAAGCCTAGTTTTACATAGTCACCGTGTTCCAGTTGAATGATTTTGGCGGAGTTATAGCCCTTTAATGGTTTTAATACACAAACTTTATTCTGACTAGTTCTCCTGAACTCCTGGCCGGATTAAACGAAGCTTTTTAGGGATGATCAATTCCATGTCTAGTTGTGCAAATCATTGCCATATTCCGGTTGAATAATTTTTTTGGCAGAATTATGGCCCTTTAAAGGTTTTAATACACAAACTTTGTCTGATCTGCTTCTCCTGAACCCCTCGCCAGATTTCAATGAAACTTTCCAGGGATGATCAGCACCAAGCATAGTTGTGCATGTCATCGTCACGTTCCGGTTTACAGATATTTGGCAGAGTTATGGCCCTTTAAAGGATTTTGATACCACAATTTTTTTCCGGGCCAGTTCTCCTGAATCCCTGGCTGGATATAGATGGAACTTGACAAGGATGATCAGTATCAAGCCTAGTTGTGCATATCATCACCATATTTCGGTTGAATGATTTTTGGCAGAGTTGTGACCCTTTAAATGTTTTAATACACAAACTCTGTCCATGTTAGTCTCTTCTGAACTCTTTGCCAGATTTCAGCGAATCTTGGCGAGAATGATCAGTACTAAGCCAGTCTGCGAAATTAGCGGTAGTCCGGTTGTCCGGGACAACTAATTTCCGAACAGGACAACCACGAGTTCCCAGTTTGGTTGTCCGATCGGACAACCAAATGATCGGACAACCAAACTTTCTGAAAGCGCAATGATCAAGACAAGTATAAATCGAACAGGAAACACGAATTCTGCTTTTTCATATTGACGTTGAGAAAATTACTGTGACACCGGTATAAATGCTACAAGGAATTGATCAATTAATTGTATCCCTCTAGGGAAGGTCACAAGACGTCACGACCTCGTTTTGATCGGATTTGCCGAATTCTTTATTTTGTATAGAGGCAACCAATCAGAGCTCGGGAATCCATATTTTATAGAGTACATGATTGGCGAATAGTTCCGATCGATAGAGCAACGGAAAACTACAATTATTCACGAACGGTTCGTGAATTATTCCATCCAATGAAAATAAAATAAACGTCAACATTATGCCAATTAGCGCATGCGTCGGTACTAAACGTGTTTCCGGTTGTGACAAAATGTCAATGTTGCGCTATGTAACAGATGATGGCGTTGATGATGACTCTAATGATGACTCAGACTGTGACTTTTCGGAGAACGACATAGAAAATCTTCTTATAAAATATACGAAGAATAAATACTGAATAAATATTATAGAGACATCAAGTTTTGCTTGTTTACATATATCTTCAGAGTAATAATTTATAAAGCCTTCCGTTTTTAATAGAAATATTTCGGGCAACCAAATTTTGATGAAATGGTTGCCCGAAGGACAATGGTTGCCCTTCCGAAGGACAACCAAGTCCAAAAGTTAATTTCGCAGACTGCTAAGCCTAGTTGCACTATCATTGCCATGTTCTGGTTGAATGATTTTTGAAAAACTGATGGCCCCTTATACTTAAACTTTATCTTGAGCCAGTAGAGCATCCACAGGCCCTCTTGGGCCTCTTGTTTATTTTAGGCCTTATACTTAATACGTAGTTGTCTCCCTTCGATACTAAATTATTTAGCAAGTGCTTTTTGTATAGTATAAAAAATTCCGTCTAGTTCCCAACATTTTTTATAATCGAGCCATCTTGTATTAATTATATGCGCGCGCATCCCCACGTGTCGTGACGATGTTTACAAATTAAGTGCACATTTGAGTCACGGTCAGTTTTACGGTCAATATTTACTTTTTGGTGTATTTTTTCTTGTTTTTGTATTTAGATTAAGCGCTGATGCATTTCTGATAACACATACTGAAAAACTCCCATCAAAATTAAAGTTATAACAGAATGACAGCTATTGCTTCTCGACGACTATTGCTTCTTTGTACCTTTATTTATTTTTTTTAATCTTTACCAAACTTGCACAGATTGTTAATATCGATGAACGCTAGGATAAGTTCTAAAACCAACCAACACTGAGTTGTGGCCCTTGTTTTTTCCTGAAAAATGCTATTTTCTGCCTTGTGAACACTCTAGCACCTTCATTTATTGTTTTGATCTTTACCAAATGTGCACAGATTGTTAATACTAATGAAAGCTTGGACAAGTTGGAAAACCAGCTAAAGTGGGTCAGTAACACCAGAGTCGGGGCTTTTTTTGGCTGTTTTTATAGCTGTTATTGGGTTCATATTCCCAATGACAAAACATCTTTTTTCCCCCACTTTGAGAAGAAAATTCCCAACTGAAAGAAGAAAAAGAAAGAACACTGAAAAGTAGCAAAAATGTGACAAGTATTGAATATGATATGCTTTTAAATGCCTGTTATTTTGTTGTACTGTCAACAATATGAAAGATTACAATTATGAATATAAATGTTTGACTGTTTTGTTCCCAATTTTATGAAAAATCGCGCTAAAATTCCCAATTTTGAGGGTATGGGTTATGTTCCCAGACATGTGATACCTCATGGCGTGAGATGAAATCTCTGGGAATTCTAACCCTCCTCTCACCCCACGTAATTGTGTGAAAAACTCATCGGTCTATTTCCTTTGTTGAGTATATGTTTGCCAAAAGCGCAACTTGATTGTATTGTCTCACGACTCGCGACAACGTCCCCATGACAAGTTGTCAGGGTCTCATAGACTTTAAAATTGAAGAGTCATATGCCCTTGACTCAAAAATCCAAGGGTCAAAATTGAAATGTCAAAAGTCAAATACATACATGTGATACTTTCAGGACCTCAAACTGGGAGTTTTGTGATTTTTTTAAGGGAGATTCATGCAAAAATCTGGGAGGTTTTTTCGCGGACTATTTTTAGCGCGCGAGCAGTATTTCATACCCAAATTCCATAAACGAATACCTAAAAATACACTTTTAAACAAGTTTCTTCATTTATGTCAGGGGAGATAACAAGAATGAGTAAAAAACAGTTTTTAAACAATATTTAATTAATAACCAATGATAAACATGTTCGCTGTTCATTTCGCTGTTGTTTGGTTATGCTTAATAATCTACTTTAATAGGAATGTCACGTGACGGTCTCGCGAATCGCGAGACAATAACATCAAGTTGGCAGGTAATAGACCGATGATTTTCGAATAATCGATTTTAGCAATTTTACGGGAGTTTTTCACACAATTCCGTGGGGCCGGGAGGAGGGTTAGAATTCCGTGAGATTTCATCTCACGCCGTGAGGTATCACATGTATGCAAATATAAATCAAACAATTCGAAGTGCCGTTTTATAAAACATCCTTTAATAACTTTAATTTTAGTGAATTCTGTAAATATTTTATTGCCAAGAAAGGTGTGCAAGGATGTACATTTGAACTTAAAATACTACTATTCCACTTTACAATAATCAGTAATGTGTCAATATGTCAAAGATTCAAAGTTATGTAAGGCTGTTTAATAAATTGGGGTCCACATTTGTTAATATTATAAATTATTGGTGTTATTGGTGTTGTTATAAGACAAGCTCTCTTATTTTCTGCTTCTTCTGGGTCAGACAGTGCAACCTCAGACAGTGCACCCTCAGACATAGCCTAATAAATTGGCTCCTATGGAGTTTTTACATAGACATAGCCTAATAAATTGGCTCCTATGGAGTTTTTAGTTCTACTGATCAGAGATCAGCAGAGGTTATGCCGTGGTGCGGCGTCCGTCGTCCGTCCATCTGTCCGTCCGTAAACTTTTATTTTTTAGCGACTACTCCTCTGAAACTACTGGATGGATATCATGAAACTTTACAGAAATGTTGCCCATGACGTCTAGTTGATCCTAGCAAAAATTCATGTTGATGTGAAATCCAAGCTGGCCGCCAAAGCTAAAAATAGATTTTTAAAATACAAGTTTGTAGCGACTACTTCTTGAAAACTATAAGTGATATTGATATGGGACTTTTTTCTAAAATGATCAGCATGACATGATGTTGGTCCTTGTCAAAAAAAATTATTCGATGTTAAACATGGCTGTCAGCGGCCATCTTTATTTACATAGCGTTATATAATGAAAACTTGTAGCGACTACTTCCCTGAAACTACTTGACGGATTTTCATGAAACTTCACAGGAATGTTGCTCTTGATGTCTAATTGATCCTAGCAAAATTTCAGGTTGGCCGGAAATTCAAGATGGTCGCCACGGCTAAAAATAAATTTTCAAAAAACAAGTTTGTAGTGACTACTTCATGAAATCAAAATCAATCAGTAGAGCTTCAAGGTCATTGACCTCTTGTTAGCTCTACTAGCCGAAGGCCAGCAGAGCTTATGGGATGGCAAGTTGTCCGTCGTCCGTCTGTTAACTTTTGCATTGTGAACACTCTAGGGCCTTCATTATTAATCGAATCTTTACGAAACTCTGCCAGTGTCTTTATATCAATGAACGCTCGGACAAGTTCGAAAACCAGCCGGATCGGATAAATTTCACCAGAGTTATGGTCCTTGTTTTGCTGAAAAATGCCATATTAAGCCTTGTGACCACTCTACCACCTTCATGTATTATTTGATCTTTACCAAACTTGCACAGATTGTTAATATCAATAAAAGCTCAGACAAGTATGCAAACCAGCCAAATCGGATCAGTAACACCGGAGTTATTGCCCTTATTTTTTTCTGAAAATTGCTATATTCTGCCCTGTGAATGCTCTAGCATATCATTTATTATTTGATCATTACCAAACTTGCACAGATTGTTAATACTAATGATAGCTTAAACAAGTTCCAACGTCAGCTAAATTGGGTCAGTAACACCAGAGTTATGGCCCTTGTATTTTCTGGAAAAAAATGCCATTTTCTGCCTGGTGAACACTCTAGCACATTCATTTATTATTTGATCTTTACCAAACTTGCACAGATTGTTAATATAAATAAAAGCTATTTTTTTTTCGAAAACCAGCTAAATCGGATCAGTAACACCGAAGTTATGGCCCTTGTTTTTTCTGAAAAAATGCTATTTTCTGCCTTGTGAACACTCTAGGGCCTTCAATATTAATCGGACCTTTACTTAACTTTGCCAGTGTCTTCATATCAAAGAAAGCTAGTTAAGTTTGAAAACTGGCAAGATCGAAATAATTTCACCGCAGTTATGGTCCTTGTTTTGTTGAAAAATGCCATATTAAGCCTTGTGAACACTCTAGCACCTTCATTTAATATTTGATCTTTACCAAACTTGCACAGATTGTTAATATCAATAAAAGCTCGAACAAGTTTGAAAACTAGCTAGATCGGACCATTAACAGTGGAATTATTGCCCTTGATTTAGTTAAAAATGCTATATTTTGCCTCTTTAAGACGATAGGGCCCTCATCATTCATCCAATCTTTACCAAACTTTACCAGATTGTTTATATAATGAAATCTCGGTCAAGTTTGAAAACCAGCTAGATCGGACCATTAACAACGGAGTTATTGCCCTTGATTTAGTTAAAAAATGCTTTATTTTGCCTCATCAAGACAATAGGGCCTTCATCTTTCATTGAATCTTTACCAAACTTTACCAGATTTTTTATGTAAATAAAAGCTCGGAACAGTTCGAAGACCAGCCAGATCGGACCAGTAACAGTGGAGTTAGGGCCGTTGATTTAGTTAAAAATGCTATATTTTGCCTCGTTAATATGATAGGGCCTTCATTTTTCATGCGATCTTTTTGAAACTTTACCAGATTGTTAATATCAATGAAAGCTCGGACAAATTTGAAACCAGCCAGATCGGACCTGAAACAGATGAGTTATGGCCCTTGATTTAGTTAAAAATGCTATATTTTGCCTCGTTAATTCGATAGGGCCTTCATCTTTCATCTGATCTTTACGAAACATTACCTGATTGTTTATATTAATGACAGCTCAGACAGTTTCAAAAAACAGCTAGATCAGACCAGTAACAGATGAGTTATGGCCCTGGATTTAGTTAAAAATGCTATATTTTGCATCCTTAAGATGATAGGGCCTTCATTTTTCATGCGATCTTTATGAAACTTTACTAGATTGTTAATATTAATAAAAGCTCGGTCAAGTTCGAAAACCAGCCAGATCGAACTAGTAACAGTGGATTTATGGCCCTTGATTTAGTCAAATAGTGACAGATGGTGTGCCTCAAGGTTCAATACTAGGCCCACTTTTATTTCTATTATTCATAAATGATTTACCACTTTTCACTAATAATACTGAAACTGATTTGTATGCAGATGACACAACTTTGTATCATATAAATAATACATTGGCATCTATTGAAAATAATTTGCAAACTGCACTTAAATCATTATCAGACTGGTGTAAGTCAAATGGAATGTTAATAAATACTTCAAAAACAAAAGTAATGCTTATTACCACACAGCAGAAACGTGCTTCATTAAATGTTTCAGAAATAAACTTGCATCTTAATGATGAAAATCTAAGCATGATTTCTAAAGATAAAGTACTGGGTATATTTATTGACAACAACTTAACATGGAAAAATCACATGGAACATATATGTCGAAAAATTTCATCTAATATTTGGCTTTTGTCTAGAATAAAGCAACACCTAAGTCTTGAGCATAGGGTTCAGTTCTACAAAGCATATATTCAGCCGCACATAGATTATTGCAATGTAATATGGGGTGGAACATGTCAAACAAATTTAAACAGACTATTTCGCCTTCAAAAACGGGCTGTAAAAATTATTCTAGATTACAATGTTGATAACTCATTAGAAAGTATGCAAAATTTAAAAATATTTACAATATTTGACCGAGTATGTCTCAGAAAAGCAAAATTTATGTATAAAATATCAAAATCAAAAAATCCATCATATATTAATGAAATGTTTAACCTTAGACAAATAAATGAAAATACAACTATAACACGGTCATGTTCTACAAACAATTTCTTAATACCTAAACCCAACAAAGCAATATTTAAACAAAGTTTAACATACTCTGGACCAATAATTTGGAATAACTTACCTACAAATATTAAAGAAAAAAGTTCAACAATGGCTTTTCAATGTAACCTAATTAAATTGATGAAAAATGTTTAACTTATGATATGCTTTATTGTTTTTGTTTGTATCATTGTTGTTGCTACGTGTATATCACTGTCAATTGAAGTACATGTGTGGGTAAAGTGAGTGTTAAACTATAATTGATGATGATGCTCTTAATTTGTTATGTTAAGTACATCTGCAGTCATTTGATAATTCATATGTATTTTTGTTGTATTATAACTTGTATATATTGTAAATAATAGAGGGCCATGTGGAAGATTAGTTTAAAACTAAATATGTCACCCTCTTTAAATAAAGTCTCTTATCTTATCTTATCTTATCTTAAAAATCCTATATTTTGCCTTGTTAAGACGATAGGGCCTTCATCTTTCATCCGATCTTTAAGAAACTTTACCAAATTGTTAATATCAATGAAAGCTTGGACAAGTTGGAAAACCATCCAGATTGGACCATTTACATCAGAGTCATGGCCCTTGATTTTCTGAAATATGCTATATCTTGGCCTCATTAAGACGAAAGGGCCTTCATTTGACGGGATTTCCTTGAAACTTTACAGGGATGATCAGTACCAAGCCTAGTTGTACATAGTCACTATGTTCCAGTTGAATGATTTTGGCAGAGTTATAGCCCTTTAAAGATTTTAATGCACAAACTTTGTTCTGACTAGTTCTCCTGAACCCCTGGCCGGATTAAACAAAACTTTTTAGGGATGATCGATTCTATGACTAGTTGTGCAAATCATCGCCGTGTTCGGGTTGAATGATTTTTGGCGGTGTTATGGCCCTTTAAAGGATTCAATACACAAAATGTGTTCTGACTAGTTCTTCTGAACCCCTAGCCGGATTTAAACGAAGCTTTTTAGAGATGATCAATTCCATGTCTAGTTGTGCAGATCATTGCCGTATTACGGTTGAATGATTTTTTGGCAGAATTATGGCCCTTTAAAGGTTTTAATACACAAACTTTGTCTGATCTACTTCTCCTGAACCCCTCGCCAGATTTCAGTGAAACTTTGCAGAGATGATCAGCACCAAGCCTAGTTGTGCATATCATCGTCACGTTTCGGTTTACAGATATTTGGCAGAGTTATGGCCCTTTAAATATACCACAAGGCTAGTTCTCCTGAACCCTTGGCTGGATATAGACGAAACTTGACAAGGATGATCAGTATCAAGGCTAGTTGTGCATATCATCACCATATTTCGGTTGAATGATTTTTGGCAGAGTTGTGACCCTTTAAATATTTTAATACACAAACTTTGTCAAGATTAGTCTCTTCTGAACTCTGCCAGATTTCAGCAAATCTTGGTGAGGATGATCAGTACTAAGCCTAGTTGCACCTATCATTGCCATGTTCTGGTTGAATGAATTTTGGCGGGTTATGAGCCCTTAAAGGTTTTAATACAATAACTTTGTCTAGACTAGTTCTCCTGAACCTCTGGCTGGATTTCAACGAAACTTTGCAGGGATGATCAGTACCAAGCCTAGTTGCATATATCATCACCATGTTCCGGTTGATTGATTTTTGAAAGACTTATGGCCCCTTATACATAACCTATATCTTGAGCAAGTAGAGCGTCCACAGGCCCTCTTGGGCCTTGCTCTTGTTAATTCATAAAAATAACTGCATTTCCGCAAATTATGTTTTTTTTTACCTACTTATCTAATGCAATACATTGATATCTTCATAAAGGGTAGAACAAATATTACTGCAATGGTGCTGCTACAATGACAATGTAACATCACCTTGTCTATATAAACGTGTAACAGTCATATGTCACCTGGTCTATATAAACGTGTAACAGTCATATGTCACCTGGTCTATATAAATGTGTAACAGTCATATGTCACCTGGTCTATATAAACGTGTAACAGTCATATGTCACCTGGTCTATATAAATGTGTAACAGTCATATATCACCTGGTCTATATAAACGTGTAACAGTCATATGTCACCTGGTCTATATAAACGTGTAACAGTCATATGTCACCTGGTCTATATAAACGTGTAACAGTCATATGTCACCTGGTCTATATAAACGTGTAACAGTCATATATCACCTGGTCTATATAAACGTGTAACAGTCATATGTCACCTGGTCTATATAAACGTGTAACAGTCATATATCACCTGGTCTATATAAACGTGTAACAGTCATATATCACCTGGTCTGTATAAACGTGTAACAGTCATATGTCACCTGGTCTATATAAACATGTAACAGTCATATGTCACCTGGTCTATATAAACGTGTAACAGTCATATATCACCTGGTCTATATAAACGTGTAACAGTCATATGTCACCTGGTCTATATAAACGTGTAACAGTCATATATCACCTGGTCTATATAAACGTGTAACAGTCATATATCACCTGGTCTATATAAATGTGTAACAGTCATATGTCACCTGGTCTATATAAACGTGTAACAGTCATATGTCACCTGGTCTATATAAACGTGTAACTTTCATATATCACCTGGTCTATATAAACGTGTAACAGTCATATGTCACCTGGTCTATATAAACGTGTAACAGTCATATGTCACCTGGTCTATATAAACGTGTAACAGTCATATGTCACCTGGTCTATATAAATGTGTAACAGTCATATGTCACCTGGTCTATATAAACGTGTAACAGTCATATGTCACCTGGTCTATATAAACGTGTAACAGTCATATGTCACCTGGTCTATATAAACGTGTAACAGTCATATGTCACCCGGTCTATATAAACGTGTAACATTCATATGTCACCTGGTCTATATAAACGTGTAACAGTCATATGTCACCTGGTCTATATAAACGTGTAACAGTCACATGTCACCTGGTCTATATAAACGTGTAACAATCTAACATCACCTGGTCTATATAAACGTGTAACAGTCATATGTCACCTGGTCTATATAAACGTGTAACAGTCATATGTCACCTGGTCTATATAAACGTGTAACAGTCATATGTCACCCGGTCTATATAAACGTGTAACAGTCATATGTCACCCGGTCTATATAAACGTGTAACAGTCATATGTCACCCGGTCTATATAAGCGTGTAACAGTCATATGTCACCTGGTCTGTATAAACGTGTAACAGTCATATGTCACCTGGTCTATATAAACGTGTAACAGTCATATGGTCATAAGTCACCTGGTCTATATAAATGTGTAACAGTCATATGTCACCTGGTCTATATAAATGTGTAACAGTCATATGTCACCTGGTCTATATAAACGTGTAACAGTCATATGTCACCTGGTCTATATAAATATGTAATAGTCATATGTCACCTGGTCTATATAAATGTGTAACAGTCATATGTCACCTGGTCTATATAAATGTGTAACAGTCATATGTCACCTGGTCTATATAAATGTGTAACAGTCATATGTCACCTGGTCTATATAAATGTGTAACAGTCATATGTCACCTGGTCTATATAAATGTGTAACAGTCATATGTCACCTGGTCTATATAAACGTGTAACAGTCATATGTCACCTGGTCTATATAAACGTGTAACAGTCATATGTCACCTGGTCTATATAAACGTGTAACAGTCATATGTCACCTGGTCTATATAAACGTGTAACAGTCATATGTCACCTGGTCTATATAAATGTGTAACAGTCATATGTCACCTGGTCTATATAAATGTGTAACAGTCATATGTCACCTGGTCTATATAAATGTGTAACAGTCATATGTCACCTGGTCTATATAAATGTGTAACAGACATATGTCACCTGGTCTATATAAATGTGTAACAGTCATATGTCACCTGGTCTATATAAACGTGTAACAGTCATATGTCACCTGGTCTATATAAACGTGTAACAGTCATATGTCACCTGGTCTATATAAACGTGTAACAGTCATATGTCACCTGGTCTATATAAATGTGTAACAGTCATATGTCACCTGGTCTATATAAATGTGTAACAGTCATATGTCACCTGGTCTATATAAACGTGTAACAGTCATATTTCCCCTGGTCTATATAAACGTGTAACAGTCATATGTCACCTGGTGTATATAAACGTGTAACAGTCATATGTCACCTGGTCTATATAAACGTGTAACAGTCATATGTCACCTTGTCTATATAAACGTGTAACAGTCATATGTCACCTGGTCTATATAAACGTGTAACAGTCATATGTCACCTTGTCTATATAAACGTGTAACAGTCATATGTCACCTGGTCTATATAAACGTGTAACAGTCATATGTCACCTGGTCTATATAACGTGTAACAGTCATATGTCACCTGGTCTATATAAACGTGTAACAGTCATATGTCACCTGGTCTATATAAACGTGTAACAGTCATATGTCACCTGGTCTATATAAACGTGTAACAGTCATATGTCACCTGGTCTATATAAACGTGTAACAGTCATATGTCACCTGGTCTATATAAACGTGTAACAGTCATATGTCACCTGGTCTATATAAACGTGTAACAGTCATATGTCACCTTGTCTATATAAACGTGTAACAGTCATATGTCACCTGGTCTATATAAACGTGTAACAGTCATATGTCACCTTGTCTATATAAACGTGTAACAGTCATATGTCACCTGGTCTATATAAACGTGTAACAGTCATATGTCACCTGGTCTATATAAACGTGTACTAGTCTTATGTCATGGCAACAGAAAAGCAGACAAATATTTTGTATATATTACATTGATTTATTTACTAAGCACCAATTTTTAAGCTGTGATTTTAAGCTTTTAAGTGTTTTTAGTAAACCATTTTAATAAAAAATATGCCTTTGAGGCCCTAAAGGGGGCATTTTCTGCTTAAATGCTTTTCACAAAGTATATCATTCACATAATAATGTTATGAAAAACATTGATTCCTTCACACAATGATAAGGATATATCATTTCAATCAATGATCAATATAAATACTCATTAATTTGCATTAAAACAGCAATACATAAGTTAGGTATACAAATTATTGTTTAAAAATGCATTGTTTATTAAAACATTTAATGTGTTTTGAAGTATTTACTGTGTACTTCAGTTAACTCAGTTAAAGCTGACTCAGTAAGGTTTTTGTTCTCTCTAATAATATTTAAATCAATTCCAGTTTATAAATAACAAAACTGTGCATATTATAATGTTTTTGAGAACATTATTCACTTAAGGCCCCTTTACACATGGCTGCGACCATTGTGCCACCTTTGAGCGACCAAAAAATGGCCAGGACGCTCAATGGTCGTCTTAACCCAGAAAATATTGTTTCTATGTAACTGCTCCAGCGATCCTTGTGCCTCCCTTGAACCACCAAAAATGCAATTTTCGGGCATTTTCATGGCGATCTATGAACGACCTGTGCGTCCACTGAGCCACCTGAATGCCTCCCCTGTGCTTCCCCTGTGAAACCTACGGCAACCAACGCGATTATAGGCTACATAGGCGACCCCCGAGCAATGTTTGGGCAACCATTGAGCCTCCTCTGTGCCTCCTCTGTGCCATCATCGGCGACCAACGGCAACTAACGGCGATCACTGGACGACCATTCAGCCATGCTTCTGCCTCCTAGGCGACCATTGAGCATTGTTTGGGCGACCCCTGGCGACTGCTGGGCAACCTGGAGTGCCTGGGTATATATATGCCCTGATTCCGGCGCTTTTCCATCACTTTAATCCTAGCTGCCAAAGTGAGAACATCTCCAGAAGATAAAGATTTTGGGATGAATAACCAACTCCTCTTGCATACTGCCATCTTACAGGGTCACAAAGCACTGCTGGTGAACCAGATGGCCATTGCTGTCCTTAGAAGAACGATGAACAGGCACAGAAGAAGGAGACCACGAACCTGGCACGCTGAGGAGGCACTACAGGTAACTCAAAGGAGGCAGAAGGAAGGCAGAAGCATTGCCATGGTGGCTCAAGGGTTCCCGTGGTCGCCGAATGGACGCACAGCGGTCGCCACAGTCATCGTTCAATGCACGCTATTGGTCGTCCAAAGGAGGCACAAGGGAGGCACAAGCATCACCCAGATTGACGGGAAAATTTGCAGCAGAACGCATCTATTACCTGGCGACCATTGGGCGACAACTGTGCCTCCATTCTGAAACCACGGTAATGCTTGTGCCTCCCTTTTGCCTCCTTTGAGCCACCTTTGAGCAACCAACCTCCTCGGCGACCTTTGTGCGACTGTTTTGAACATGTTCAAAAATTCACGGCGACCATGGCGTCCATGGCGATGTCTGAACCTCCTGTGTTCCACCTTTGAACGACTTAGGCAACCATTCTGCATCCTTTGAGCCTCCAACGACGACCTGGCAAATTTTATGGTCGCACACGGGAGGCACAAAGGTCGCAATCCTGTGTAAAGGCCCCATTATATAAATCAATGTGATGTATTCTGAGATAGCAATACAGTTACAGTTTAAAAGGCTAACATTATTACCTCGACTTTTCGAAGGAAACGCACGCTATTCTACTCACCTCAGCGACAGGGCATGTTAACCTTTTACGTTAAAGGGACACGCGGCAATCTTGATTTTTTGAAAACTCGCGGCGTCCCGTTAGTTTTTCTAAATAACATGCATTATTTCAATCATTTATAATAATTGTAAGAATAGTATAAACCAAATTGTTTTAATATATTACTGAATTTTGATAATACTGCACCAACAATACATTTCAATATTTGGTAAAATAACATAGACAATTGAAAACACAGCATTTTTATTTAATGATAGGCAAGCCGGTCTAAAGTCAAAATGTTCCATGATAAATAAGTAGAGACGCTAATATTGTTGCTTGATAAAAACATCAAGATTGCCGTGTGTCCCTTTAAGCTCACATTTCATACACCATTCAAAGGACATTACACATGTATTCACTCCATGGCATAACTCTTTTATTAATAATATTAAGAGAATCATGCCCCATCTTCAGCTTAGTTTCCAAATAAATAAACAAGGCCTCAATATTCAAGTGCACTGTCTGTCCTCTGACAGCTCTTAATTGTTATATCTTTTTACTATTTTGTTATTGTCTCGCCTTTTCAAAGAAAAAAAGAGACATGTGTTGCTTTTCTGGCGGTGGCGGCAGCGGCGGCGGCGTCAACATTCAAGTTTTGCGTTTAGGTCATTTTCTAACAAACTGTATGCACTAGACCTTTCAAACTTTGCTTATAGTTGTATCGTGGGTGGTACATCGCAACGTGACAAAGCAAATGTGAAAGTGACCTTGACCCTCCAAGCAAAGGGCAGATAACTTACTAATCTTTAGGTTCAAGTTTTGCGTTTAGGTCATTTTTTCACAAACTGTATGCACTAGACCTTTCAAACTTTGCTTATAGTTGTATCTTGAGTGGTACATCGCAACGTGACAAAGCAAATGTGGCAGTGACCTTGACCCTCCAAGCAAAGGCAATAACCTTATAATTTTTACCGTCAACTTTGGCGTTTAGGTCACTTTTTCACAGACTGTATGCACAAGGACCTTTCAAACTTTGCTTATAGTTGTATCTTGAGTGGTACATTGCAATGTGACAAAGCAAATGTGGATGTGACCTTCACCATCCAAGCAAAGGGCAGATAACTTTAAATGTTACATTTATATCACTTTCTCATGAACTAGAATTATGCACTAGATGTTTTAAACCTAATTTATAGCTTAACCTTTGAAAGAAAACATATTCTATTTTGGTGTAGTTGTGTCTTCGTTAGTGCATCTTTTTTTTGGATGCCTGGATTTCATGTGTGACCTTGACCTACTTTTGTTGGAGCTGATGATTTTTAGCTCTACTGGTCAAAGGCCTTCATTTTTCATCCGAAATTTACCAAACTTTACCAGATTGTTAATATCAATGAAAGCTCGCACAAGTTCTAAAACCAGCCAGATCGGACCAATAACAGTGGAGTTATGGCCCTTGATTTAGTTAAAATTGCTATATTTAGCCTCAATACGATAGGGCTTGATCTTTACCTAACTTTACCAGATTGTTTGCCCTTTTTTTTAGCTCTACTGATCAGAGATCAGCAGAGCTTATGCCGTGGTGCGGCGTCCGTCGTCCGTCTGTCTGTCTGTCCGTCCGTCCGTCCGTTAACTTTTATTTGTAGCGACTACTCCTCTGAAACTACTGGATGGATATTCATAAAACTTTACAGAAATGTTGCCCATGAAGTCTAGTTGATCCTAGCAAAAATTCATGTTGATGTGAAATCCAAGATGGCCGCCAAAGCTAAAAATAGATTTTTTAAATTCAAGTTTGTAGCGACTACTTCTTGAAAACTATAAGTGATATTGATATGGGACTTTTTCTAAAATGATCAGCATGACATGATGTTGGTCCTTGTCGAAAATCGTTTTGATTTGACGTTAAACATGGCTACCAGCGGCCATCTTTGTTTACATAGAGTTATATAATGAAAACTTGTAGCGACTACTCCTCTGAAACTACTTGACGGATTTTCATGAAACTTCACAGGAATGTTGCTCTTGATGTCTAAATGATCCTAGCAAAATTTCAGGTCGGCCGGAAATTCAAGATGGCCGCCACGGCTAAAAATAAATTTTCAAAATACAAGTTTGTAGCAACTACTTCTTGAAAACTATAAGTGATATTGATATGGGACTTTTTCTAAAATGATCAGCATGACATGATGTTGGTCCTTATCAAATTTTTTTTTGATTCGACGTTAAACGTGGCTGCCAGCGGCCATCTTTGTTTACATAGAGTTATATAGTAAAAACTTGTAGCGACTACTCCTCTGAAACTACTTGGCGGATTTTCATGAAACTTTACAGGAATGTTGCTCTTAATGTCTAATTGATCCTAGCAAAATTTCAGATCAGCCAGAAATTCAAGATGGCTGCCACAGTTAAAAATAGATTTTTAAAAAATAAGTTTGTAGCGACTACTTCTTGAAAACTATAAGTGATATTGATATGGGACTTTTTCTAAAATGATCAGCATGACATAATGGTTATCCGAGTCGAACATTATTTTGATTCGACATTAAACATGGCTGCCAGTGGCCATCTTTGTTTACATAGAGTTATATAATGAAAACTTGTAGCGACTACTCCTCTGAAACTACTTGACGGATTTTCATGAAACTTCACAGAAATGTTGCACTTGATGTCTAATTGATCCTAGCAAAATTTCAGGTCGGCCGGAAATTCAAGATGGCCGCCATGGCTAAAAATAGATTTTCAAAATACAAGTTTGTAGCGACTACTTCTTGAAAACTATAAGTGATATTGATATGGGACTTTTTCTAAAATGATCAGCATGACATGATGGTTATCCGAGTCGAACAATATTTTGATTCGACATTAAACATGGCTGCCAGTGGCCATCTTTGTTTACATAGAGTTATATAATGAAAACTTGTAGCGACTACTCCTCTGAAACTACTACACGGATTTTCATGAAACTTCACAGAAATGTTGCTCTTGATGTCTAATTGATCCTAGCAAAATTTCAGGTCGGCCGGAAATTCAAGATGGCCGCCATGGCTAAAAATAGATTTTCAAAATGCAAGTTTGTAGCGACTACTTCTTGAAAACTATAAGTGATATTGATATGGGACTTTTTCTAAAATGATCAGCATTACATGATGTTGGTCCTTGTCAAAAATCATTTTGATTAGATGTTAAACATGGCTGTCAGCGGCCATCTTTGTTTACATAGAATTATATAATGAAAACTTGTAGCGACTACTCCTCTGAAACTACTTGACGGATTTTCATGAACTTCACAGGAATGTTGCTCTTGATGTCTAATTGATCCTAGCAAAATATCAGGTCGGCCGGAAATTCAAGATGGCCGCCACGGCTAAAAATAAATTTTCAAAAAACAAGTTTGTAGCGACTACTTCCTGAAATCAAAATCAATCAGTAGAGCTTCAAGGTCATTGACCTCTTGTTATTATTAGTAATTTTTGGTTTTAATTTTAATTTTTTTTTTAAATTATTTTGTTTTAATTATTTCTTTTGTTTGAATTTATTTTTGGTTTAACGCCATGTTAGCAGGAAGCATTGCTGTGCCTATTGCATTTTTTTTTTCTGGTTCATTGATTTTTGATAGAGTTACAGCCCCTTGACATTTTATTTTTAAATTTCTTGATTTATTATTTAATTTTTTTTAATTTTCTTATTTCATTATTTTTTTGTTTTAATTTTTGTTTTTGGTGTTAACGCCGTGTTAGCAGGAAGCAGTGCTGTGCCTATTGCATTTTTTTTCCCGGTTCATTGCTTTTTGATGGAGTTAAGCCCCTTGACATTTTTTTTAATTTCTTGTCAGCGCTACTCCTCCTAAGCGCCTTGTTGGATTTCGACGAAACTTGGCAGGAAGCATCGGTAAGATGTCTAGTTGTGCATATCATGCTTTTGTTCCAGTTTGCTGATTTATGACGGAGTTATGGCACTTTGACATTTATACTTTAAATTTCTTGTCGGCGCTACTCCTCCTAAACGGCTTGTAGGATTTTACAAAATTTGGCAGGAAGCCTCAGTATGATGTCTAGTTGTGCAAAGCATGGTATATCAATGAAATTTTGGACAAGTTTGAAAACCAGCTAGATCTAGTTAGTAATGACAGGTTATGGCCCTTGATTTGTTGAAAAATGCTATATTGTATTTTTGTATTTTCCTTTGTTAAATCTGTAGTTACTTCATTTTTTATCTGATCTTTACCATATTTGTTTAGAATGTTAATATAAACTCTCCCCCATTTTTATGAAATTTCATTCATAGAAGAAAGTGGGACAAATTAAAAAAAATGCCCATGCCAGACTAGACACAACAGACATATTGCCCATGATTACCAGGTGAGCGATCTAAGGCCATCCTATCCCTGTTGTTTTTGCAATGTTTTAAAAAAATACTAATGGGAATTTTATGTCGACAACCCTTGATATAAGAGCCTCTTGTTTTTAATAGAATGGCATTTTGTTTTTAAACAAATGCACTTAAATGTCATCTCAGCAAACGGCAAACTCGATTGTTTTTAATTACTAAAATGTTTACAAACTTTCATTTAAGCATCATTGACCTTTTTATTTTTTAAGTCCAGCCCCCATTAGGCGAGACATGTGAATCCAAGGATTTCTTGTAAAGAGTTTAACACTGTTTCATTTTTTACTTTGATAAATGTTTTGATCTATAGTAATGTTGTGCCAGTTCTTTGTTAAAAGTATTCAACATTTAATAAAATATGCGATTGTCAGGACGGTTTCCTTGGTGGAACAAACATGTCAGTGGCAATGTTCTTTAATTTAATACTGACATTCATAATGGCCAATGCAGAAGCATGGCAGTGGAGGTTAGCATTCAAGCACCTACAACCACAAGAGCGGTATATTTTACACCGAATACGTTCACGACATCCTTTTCATGCCTCAGCTAGTGTACTCGAAAATGTGATCCAGTCGTGTCTGAACCTAACCCTAGTCTGAGGGCATTGTAATTTCGGGGCAATTTAAGAGCATTTAGCCTACAATATGACTAGCCTGGTAAACACCATTCTGATATGTTGTACCAATACACTGCATGGTGTGCATGGTGGTTATATGTTTTTGTGTGTGTGTGTTTCTGTTTTCTAAGAGATGCTACATGCATAGACTTGTGAATGCTGGAGTGTATAGGATAAACACAAACGTTTCTAGCATCAAGACATATCCATGTTCGATTGCATCTGGTGCTGATGTTATGTTTGAAACACAGTATTAGCTTTGGCATAGACAAATAAACATTGACTGAGGTCTATTTGCTAAATAACGAGACATTTGTCACTGAATTATCAAGTAATAGATACATATCATCTTTAGCATGGTCGGAGGATAGACTCTGATAGAAGGGACCTCTTGGTTTTCATCCCAACATGACGGACACGGCTAGGGGAAGATTTTTGCTTATGACACAACAAATAAGTCCAGTGGCCATCAGTGATAAATTGTTCTCAAGCAGAGGTTCAAATTGGCGAGCCAGATGCAACGTATATCCAACACATAGGCTAATCCTCTACAAAAATAAAAACAGACGGAAACCAGGCGTAAAGTAGACGGATTCAGACTGGTTTTTAGGCGTAATACTCTTTTTCCAAGCGTCAACGAGCAGGAAACGGAATATTATGACTTTGACATCTCTTGATAGAGGCGTAAACATGTGAAAATGATACCTGGCAAGAGGTGTAACTTAGACGACGGGCGTCATTTTGGACTTGAACATTTTACACAGGGGTATTTTATAACTGATTATTCGAAGAAATGGATTTTAAATTGCATTTTGGGAGAAAACTCAGTTTTTTGTGGGAAAACATATTGGCATGAAACACTTAGGCTTAAACAATGTTCATTTTAACTTATTAAACTGTGTTACCCAACCAAATTGTGTGTGGATTGTATGTGTATATCTGGAAAATGTAGTAAAGCATATTAGAAGGTTAGTTATAAGTGAAAACTAACACAAAGGAATAATTTTACAACAATGCACTGTCTGAGGTAAAAATAAATGTCACATTGTTCTTATACTTACAGACCTAAACAATACTTCTAATTATTCAATACTATTTGAAAGCTGATATTAGAACCTGACTGGATATAAACATTTAATGTTTATATGATTTAGTGACCTAATTGATGTGGCTTCATTCATTTATTAATAAATTGTTGGTAGTAACACAAAGCTCATGATGTTTTCTTTCGATAAATGATCGAAAGTAACTCATTTGCATATTACGCCTGAAATTCCTGTTAATTTCCGTCTAGTTTACGCCCGTCATTTTACTAAGTTATTTTGTGTTTTACGTCTGCCTTAATGAAGCCCGTCAATTATTCAAGGCGTAACTCATTTGCATATTACGCCTCAAATTCCTGCTAATTTCCGTCTAGTTGACACCTGGTTTTTCTATTTAATTTAGATGGTTATCAACTATTTGAAGCCTGGAATTTTGGTAAAATTACGTTTTGTTTTCAGGCATCGAATATCATCATTACTCTCTTGCTCAATGATTCAGGCATGGGCAATGTGAAGTAGCATGTAATCTGAGACTTCATGGTTACATCACTGACAGTCATGGTTGAAGAGCAGATAAATAAAAAGCTTTTGCATCCTCATTGGTTGCGGAATGCAAGACATTCTCTCTTCAGAGGTCGAGGCCAAATGGCCCAGTAGATAGCACGGTGAACTTGCAACTGGAGGACCGGGATTCAAGCCTCCTCTTTGCCACTGGGTGTCACTGATGTGTTCTTGAACAAAGAAAAGGTTATAAGTCCAACAGGAAGAGTAGCATTCACAGAATACAGTCACTCCAACAAGTATTACAAATCAAAGGTGATTCAGAAAGTACATCACAAACACAGACACTTTCTCTTAGCCTTGCCCATCGGATGAGAATGTAAACCAGGTGGTCCCGTATATCGGAGTCTATCCTATGATCAAGTTACATTGCCATAGTAATAGTTGTGTAGGGTCCAGGATTGCTATACTAGTATATCCTTCCCCTCTGTCCGTGGCAACTAACTCTAAATAACCTTCAATGTTTTGATAAGCCGATAAACAACGATCATTAAATTTAGTTCTTCACTGTGAATCATGTTGATAGCAAAGTATGGCCTGCTGGTACAGAATATTCTTTCATTTACTTTAACAAGAACTGGTATGTTGTCAATTCACTGGAATGTCTTCCTGTTTGAAAGCAACGATGTTGTAGTAACCGCCTCAGCTGTTCTCACCCCAGACGATATATATTCGTGATTTTATATTGATATTGAGTTCTTTGAAATTAAGGAAAAGCTTGTCTGCAAAGTTTAAATGATTTTTATGAGGTGAGGTTTACGTGGCGCAAGAGGGCCGGCGTGGCGCAGTCGGGCAGTCGGAGGCCCCGGGTTCAATCCACCAAGGTGCCACTGAGTTTCGTCGGTGTGTTCTTGGGCAAGACACTTTTTCTTAGCCTCGTCCGTCTGATGGGTACGTAAACCGGGCACGGTTCCCGGATTCCTATGTATCCTTCCACTCTCTCTGGGGTGGCTCTAAATAACATATACTGTGTTCATGAGCCGTTAAGCAACATTCAATTCAATTACGTGGCGCAAGTGATTGCACTGCCATGCCACCAACACTAATCATATAACCTAGACTAGAACAATCCTGTAAGCCTAGACTTTCGAGAGATCCAAGTAGATTAGTCTTGAGTTCTATTTTCGTTTTATTTCGTACTGCCAATGCTGTTGGCATTGTATGGTTTATCAAAATGCTATGACTTAGTGACCTAAGTGGGGGCATCCGTTTCCTAACTTAGGGTTGGCTAACGCTATACAGTACTTTTTAAACCCAGGGGAAATGGGTTGGGTTGAGGCTTCCACAAACAAAACGACAGGCATATATGACCTAACGTATACTAAAACAGACGAGGCATATTATGACCTTACATGTACTAAAACAAACAGGGCATATATGACCTAACATGTACTAAAACAGACAAGGCATATATGACCTAACATGTACTAAAACAGACAAGGCATATATGACCTAACATGTACTAAAACAGACAAGGCATATATGACCTAACATGTACTAAAACATACAAGGCATATATGACCTAACATGTACTAAAACAGACAATGCATATATGACCTAACATGTACTAAAACAGACAAGGCATATATGACCTAACATGTACTAAAACAAACAGGGCATATATGACCTAACATGTACTAAAACAGACGAGGCATATATGACCTAACATGTACTAAAACAGACAAGGCATATATGACCTAACATTAACTAAAACAGACCAGGCATATATGACCTAACGTGTACTGAAACAGACAAGGCAATATGACCAAACATGTACTAAAACAGACAAGGCATATATGACCTAACATACTAAAACTGACAAGGCATATATGACCTAACATGTACTAAAACAGACAAGGCATATATGACCTAACTACTAAAACAGACAAGGCATATATGCATGACCTAACATATACTAAAACAGTCAAGGCATATATATGACCTAATGTACTGAAACAGACAAGGCATATATGACCTAACAGGTACTAAAACAGACGAGGCATATATCACCTAACATGTACTAAACAGACAAGGCATATATGACCTAACATGTACTAAAACAGACAAGGCATATATGCATGTCCTAACATGTACTAAAACAGTCAAGGCATATATGACCTAACTACTAAAACAGACAAGGCATATATGACCTAACATGTACTAAAACAGACACGGCATATATGACCAAACATATACTAAAACAGACAAGGCATATATGACCTTACATGTACTAAAACAGACAAGGCATATATGACCTAACATGTTCTAAAACAGACAAGGCATATATGACCTAACATGTACTAAAACAGACAAGGCATATATGACCTAACATGTACTAAAACAGACAAGGCATATATGACCTAACATGTACTAAAACAGACAAGGCATATATGACCTAACATGTACTAAAACAGATGAGGCATATATGACCTAACATGTACTAAAACAGACAAGGCATATATGACCTAACATTAACTAAAACAGACCAGGCATATATGACCTAACATGTACTGAAACAGACAAGGCAATATGACCAAACATGTACTAAAACAGACAAGGCATATATGACCTAACATACTAAAACTGTCAAGGCATATATGACCTAACTACTAAAACAGACAAGGCATATATGACCTAACATGTACTAAAACACAAGGCATATATGACCTAACATGTACTAAAACAGAAAAGGCATATATGACCTAACATGTACTAAAACAGACAAGGCATATATGCATGACCTAACATATACTAAAACAGACAAGGCATATATGACCTAATGTACTGAAACAGACAAGGCATATATGACCTAACATGTACTAAAACAGACAAGACATATATGACCTAACATGTACTAAAACAGACAAGGCATATATGCATGTCCTAACATGTACTAAAACAGTCAAGGCATATATGACCTAACTACTTAAACAGACAAGGCATATATGACCTAACATGTACTAAAACAGACAAGGCATATATGACCTAACATGTACTAAAACAGACAAGGCATATATGACCTTACATGTACTAAAACAGACAAGGCATATATGACCTAACATGTACTAAAACAGACAAGGCATATATGACCTAACATGTACTAAAACAGACAAGGCATATATGACCTAACATGTACTAAAACAGACAAGGCATATATGACCTAACATGTACTAAAACAGACAAGGCATATATGACCTAACATGTACTAAAACAGTCCAGGCATATATGACCTAATGTACTGAAACAGACAAGGCATATATGACCTTACAGGTACTAAAACAGACGAGGCATATATCACCTAACAGGTACTAAACAGACAAGGCATATATGACCTAACATGTACTAAAACAGACAAGACATATATGACCTAACATGTACTAAAACAGACAAGGCATATATGCATGTCCTAACATGTACTAAAACAGTCAAGGCATATATGACCTAACTACTAAAACAGACAAGGCATACATGACCTAACATGTACTAAAACAGACAAGGCATATATGACCTAACATGTACTAAAACAGACAAGGCATATATGACCTAACATGTACTAAAACAGATGAGGCATATATGACCTAACATGTACTAAAACAGACAAGGCATATATGACCTAACATGTACTAAACAGACAAGGCATATATGACCTAACATGTACTGAAACAGACAAGGCATATATGACCTAACATGTACTAAAACAGACAAGGCATATATGACCTAACATGTACTAAAACAGACAAGGCATATATGACCTAACATGTACTAAAACAAACAAGGCATATATGCATGAGCTAACATGTACTAAAACAGTCAAGGCATATATGACCTAACATGTACTAAAACAGACAAGGCATGTATGACCTAACATGTACTAAAACAGACAAGGCATATATGACCTAACATGTACTAAAACGGACAAGGAATATATGCATGACCTAACATGTACTTAAACAGTCAAGGCATATATGACCTAACTACTAAAACAGACAAGGCATATATGACCTAACATGTACTAAAACAGACAAGGCATATATGACCTAACATGTACTAAAACAGACAAGGCATATATGACCTAACATGTACTTAAACAGACAAGGCATATATGACCTAACATGTACTAAAACAGACAAGGCATGTATGACCTAACGTGTACTAAAACAGACAAGGCATATATGACCTAACATGTACTAAAACAGACTAGGCATATATGACCTAACATGTACTAAAACAGACAAGGCATATATGCTTGACCTAACATGTACTAAAACGGTCAAGGCATATATGACCGACCTAACTACTAAAACAGACAAGGCATATATGACCTAACATGTACTAAAACAGACAAGGCATATATGACCT
The DNA here is from genome assembly GCA_037043455.1 of Cyrtodaria siliqua. Classification (NCBI taxonomy): domain Eukaryota; kingdom Metazoa; phylum Mollusca; class Bivalvia; order Adapedonta; family Hiatellidae; genus Cyrtodaria; species Cyrtodaria siliqua. The sequence continues at coordinate 109,774 of JAWPHD010004916.1, forward strand.
AACATGTACTAAAACAGACAAGGCATATATGCATGACCTAACATATACTAAAACAGTCAAGGCATATATATGACCTAATGTACTGAAACAGACAAGGCATATATGACCTAACAGGTACTAAAACAGACGAGGCATATATCACCTAACATGTACTAAACAGACAAGGCATATATGACCTAACATGTACTAAAACAGACAAGGCATATATGCATGTCCTAACATGTACTAAAACAGTCAAGGCATATATGACCTAACTACTAAAACAGACAAGGCATATATGACCTAACATGTACTAAAACAGACACGGCATATATGACCTAACATATACTAAAACAGACAAGGCATATATGACCTTACATGTACTAAAACAGACAAGGCATATATGACCTAACATGTTCTAAAACAGACAAGGCATATATGACCTAACATGTACTAAAACAGACAAGGCATATATGACCTAACATGTACTAAAACAGACAAGGCATATATGACCTAACATGTACTAAAACAGACAAGGCATATATGACCTAACATGTACTAAAACAGATGAGGCATATATGACCTAACATGTACTAAAACAGACAAGGCATATATGACCTAACATTAACTAAAACAGACCAGGCATATATGACCTAACATGTACTGAAACAGACAAGGCAATATGACCAAACATGTACTAAAACAGACAAGGCATATATGACCTAACATACTAAAACTGTCAAGGCATATATGACCTAACTACTAAAACAGACAAGGCATATATGACCTAACATGTACTAAAACAGACAAGGCATATATGACCTAACATGTACTAAAACAGAAAAGGCATATATGACCTAACATGTACTAAAACAGACAAGGCATATATGCATGACCTAACATATACTAAAACAGACAAGGCATATATGACCTAATGTACTGAAACAGACAAGGCATATATGACCTAACATGTACTAAAACAGACAAGACATATATGACCTAACATGTACTAAAACAGACAAGGCATATATGCATGTCCTAACATGTACTAAAACAGTCAAGGCATATATGACCTAACTACTTAAACAGACAAGGCATATATGACCTAACATGTACTAAAACAGACAAGGCATATATGACCTAACATGTACTAAAACAGACAAGGCATATATGACCTTACATGTACTAAAACAGACAAGGCATATATGACCTAACATGTACTAAAACAAAAAAGGCATATATGACCTAACATGTACTAAAACAGACAAGGCATATATGACCTAACATGTACTAAAACAGACCAGGCATATATGACCTAACATGTACTAAAACAGACAAGGCATATATGACCTAACATGTACTAAAACAGTCCAGGCATATATGACCTAATGTACTGAAACAGACAAGGCATATATGACCTTACAGGTACTAAAACAGACGAGGCATATATCACCTAACAGGTACTAAACAGACAAGGCATATATGACCTAACATGTACTAAAACAGACAAGACATATATGACCTAACATGTACTAAAACAGACAAGGCATATATGCATGTCCTAACATGTACTAAAACAGTCAAGGCATATATGACCTAACTACTAAAACAGACAAGGCATACATGACCTAACATGTACTAAAACAGACAAGGCATATATGACCTAACATGTACTAAAACAGACAAGGCATATATGACCTAACATTAACTAAAATAGACCAGGCATATATGACCTAACTACTAAAACAGACAAGGCATATATGACCTAACATGTACTAAACAGACAAGGCATATATGACCTAACATGTACTGAAACAGACAAGGCATATATGACCTAACATGTACTAAAACAGACAAGGCATATATGACCTAACATGTACTAAAACAGACAAGGCATATATGACCTAACATGTACTAAAACAAACAAGGCATATATGCATGAGCTAACATGTACTAAAACAGTCAAGGCATATATGACCTAACATGTACTAAAACAGACAAGGCATGTATGACCTAACATGTACTAAAACAGACAAGGCATATATGACCTAACATGTACTAAAACGGACAAGGAATATATGCATGACCTAACATGTACTTAAACAGTCAAGGCATATATGACCTAACTACTAAAACAGACAAGGCATATATGACCTAACATGTACTAAAACAGACAAGGCATATATGACCTAACATGTACTAAAACAGACAAGGCATATATGACCTAACATGTACTTAAACAGACAAGGCATATATGACCTAACATGTACTAAAACAGACAAGGCATGTATGACCTAACGTGTACTAAAACAGACAAGGCATATATGACCTAACATGTACTAAAACAGACTAGGCATATATGACCTAACATGTACTAAAACAGACAAGGCATATATGCTTGACCTAACATGTACTAAAACGGTCAAGGCATATATGACCGACCTAACTACTAAAACAGACAAGGCATATATGACCTAACATGTACTAAAACAGACAAGGCATATATGACCTAACATGTACTAAAACAGACAAGGCATATATGCATGACCTAACATGTACTAAAATAGTCAAGGCATATATGACCTAACTACTAAAACAGACAAGGCATATATGACCTAACATGTACTAAACAGACAAGGCATATATGACCTAACATGTACTGAAACAGACAAGGCATATATGACCTAACATGTACTGAAACAGACAAGGCATATATGACCTAACATGTACTAAAACAGACAAGGCATATATGACCTAACATGTACTTAAACAGACAAGGCATATATGACCTAACATGTACTAAAACAGACCAGGCATATATGACCTAACATGTACTAAAACAGACAAGGCATATATGACCTAACATGTACTGAAACAGACAAGGCATATATGACCTAACATGTACTAAAACAGACAAGGCATATATGACCTAACATGTACTAAAACAGACAAGGCATATATGACCTAACATGTACTAAAACAGACAAGGCATATATGACCTAACATGTACTAAAACAGACAAGGCATATATGACCTAACATGTACTAAACAGACAAGGCATATATGCATGACCTAACATGTACTAAAATAGTCAAGGCATATATGACCTAACTACTAAAACAGACAAGGCATATATGACCTAACATGTACTAAACAGACAAGGCATATATGACCTAACATGTACTGAAACAGACAAGGCATATATGACCTAACATGTACTAAAACAGACAAGGCATATATGACCTAACATGTACTTAAACAGACAAGGCATATATGACCTAACATGTACTAAAACAGACCAGGCATATATGACCTAACATGTACTGAAACAGACAAGGCATATATGACCTAACATGTACTAAAACAGATAAGGCATATATGACCTAATGTACTGAAACAGACAAGGCATATATGACCTAACATGTACTAAAACAGACAAGGCATATATGACCTAACATGTACTAAAATAGTCAAGGCATATATGCATGACCTAACATGTACTAAAATAGTCAAGGCATATATGACCTAACTACTAAAACAGACAAGGCATAAATGACCTAACATGTACTAAAACAGACAAGGCATATATGACCTAACATGTACTAAAACAGACAAGGCATATATGACCTAATGTACTGAAACAGACAAGGCATATATGACCTAACAGGTACTAAAACAGACAAGGCATATATGACCTAACATGTACTAAAACAGACAAGGCATATATGACCTAATGTACTGAAACAGACAAGGCATATATGACCTAACAGGTACTAAAACAGACAAGGCATATATGACCTAACATGTACTAAAACAGACAAGGCATATATGACCTAACATGTACTAAAACAGACAAGGCATATATGACCTAACATACTAAAACAGACAAGGCATATATGACCTAACATGTACTAAAACAGACAAGGCATATATGACCTAACATGTACTAAAACAGACAAGGCATATATGACCTAACATATACTAAAACAGATAAGGCATATATGACATAACATACTAAAACAGACAAGGCATATATGACCTAACATGTACTAAAACAGACAAGGCATATATGACCTAACATGTACTAAAACAGACAAGGCATATATGACCTAACATGTACTAAAACAGACAAGGCATATATGACCTAACATGTACTAAAACAGACAAGGCATATATGACCTTACATGTACTAAAACAGACAAGGCATATATGACCTAACATATACTAAAATAGATAAGGCATATATGACCTAACATGTACTAAAACAGACAAGGCATATATGACCTAACATGTACTAAAACAGACAAGGCATATATGACCTAACATGTACTAAAACAGACAAGGCATATATGACCTAACATGTACTAAAACAGACAAGGCATATATGACCTAACATGTACTAAAACAGACAAGGCATATATGACCTTACATGTACTAAAACAGACAAGGCATATATGACCTAACATATACTAAAACAGACAAGGCATGTATGACCTAACATGTACTAAAACAGACAAGGCATCTATGACCTAACATGTACTAAAACAGACAAGGCATATATGACCTAACATGTACTAAAACAGATGAGGCATATATGACCTAACATGTACTAAAACAGACAAGGCATATATGACCTAACATTAACTAAAACAGACCAGGCATATATGACCTAACATGTACTGAAACAGACAAGGCAATATGACCAAACATGTACTAAAACAGACAAGGCATATATGACCTAACATACTAAAACTGTCAAGGCATATATGACCTAACTACTAAAACAGACAAGGCATATATGACCTAACATGTACTAAAACAGACAAGGCATATATGACCTAACATGTACTAAAACAGAAAAGGCATATATGACCTAACATGTACTAAAACAGACAAGGCATATATGCATGACCTAACATATACTAAAACAGACAAGGCATATATGACCTAATGTACTGAAACAGACAAGGCATATATGACCTAACATGTACTAAAACAGACAAGACATATATGACCTAACATGTACTAAAACAGACAAGGCATATATGCATGTCCTAACATGTACTAAAACAGTCAAGGCATATATGACCTAACTACTTAAACAGACAAGGCATATATGACCTAACATGTACTAAAACAGACAAGGCATATATGACCTAACATGTACTAAAACAGACAAGGCATATATGACCTTACATGTACTAAAACAGACAAGGCATATATGACCTAACATGTACTAAAACAGACAAGGCATATATGACCTAACATGTACTAAAACAGACAAGGCATATATGACCTAACATGTACTAAAACAGACAAGGCATATATGACCTAACATGTACTAAAACAGACAAGGCATATATGACCTAACATGTACTAAAACAGTCCAGGCATATATGACCTAATGTACTGAAACAGACAAGGCATATATGACCTTACAGGTACTAAAACAGACGAGGCATATATCACCTAACAGGTACTAAACAGACAAGGCATATATGACCTAACATGTACTAAAACAGACAAGACATATATGACCTAACATGTACTAAAACAGACAAGGCATATATGCATGTCCTAACATGTACTAAAACAGTCAAGGCATATATGACCTAACTACTAAAACAGACAAGGCATACATGACCTAACATGTACTAAAACAGACAAGGCATATATGACCTAACATGTACTAAAACAGACAAGGCATATATGACCTAACATTAACTAAAATAGACCAGGCATATATGACCTAACTACTAAAACAGACAAGGCATATATGACCTAACATGTACTAAACAGACAAGGCATATATGACCTAACATGTACTGAAACAGACAAGGCATATATGACCTAACATGTACTAAAACAGACAAGGCATATATGACCTAACATGTACTAAAACAGACAAGGCATATATGACCTAACATGTACTAAAACAAACAAGGCATATATGCATGAGCTAACATGTACTAAAACAGTCAAGGCATATATGACCTAACATGTACTAAAACAGACAAGGCATGTATGACCTAACATGTACTAAAACAGACAAGGCATATATGACCTAACATGTACTAAAACGGACAAGGAATATATGCATGACCTAACATGTACTTAAACAGTCAAGGCATATATGACCTAACTACTAAAACAGACAAGGCATATATGACCTAACATGTACTAAAACAGACAAGGCATATATGACCTAACATGTACTAAAACAGACAAGGCATATATGACCTAACATGTACTTAAACAGACAAGGCATATATGACCTAACATGTACTAAAACAGACAAGGCATGTATGACCTAACGTGTACTAAAACAGACAAGGCATATATGACCTAACATGTACTAAAACAGACTAGGCATATATGACCTAACATGTACTAAAACAGACAAGGCATATATGCTTGACCTAACATGTACTAAAACGGTCAAGGCATATATGACCGACCTAACTACTAAAACAGACAAGGCATATATGACCTAACATGTACTAAAACAGACAAGGCATATATGACCTAACATGTACTAAAACAGACAAGGCATATATGCATGACCTAACATGTACTAAAATAGTCAAGGCATATATGACCTAACTACTAAAACAGACAAGGCATATATGACCTAACATGTACTAAACAGACAAGGCATATATGACCTAACATGTACTGAAACAGACAAGGCATATATGACCTAACATGTACTAAAACAGACAAGGCATATATGACCTAACATGTACTTAAACAGACAAGGCATATATGACCTAACATGTACTAAAACAGACCAGGCATATATGACCTAACATGTACTAAAACAGACAAGGCATATATGACCTAACATGTACTGAAACAGACAAGGCATATATGACCTAACATGTACTAAAACAGACCAGGCATATATGACCTAACATGTACTAAAACAGACAAGGCATATATGACCTAACATGTACTAAAACAGACAAGGCATATATGACCTAACATGTACTAAAACAGACAAGGCATATATGACCTAACATGTACTAAAACAGACAAGGCATATATGACCTAACATGTACTAAACAAACAAGGCATATATGCATGACCTAACATGTACTAAAATAGTCAAGGCATATATGACCTAACTACTAAAACAGACAAGGCATATATGACCTAACATGTACTAAACAGACAAGGCATATATGACCTAACATGTACTGAAACAGACAAGGCATATATGACCTAACATGTACTAAAACAGACAAGGCATATATGACCTAACATGTACTTAAACAGACAAGGCATATATGACCTAACATGTACTAAAACAGACCAGGCATATATGACCTAACATGTACTGAAACAGACAAGGCATATATGACCTAACATGTACTAAAATAGATAAGGCATATATGACCTAACATGTACTAAAACAGATAAGGCATATATGACCTAATGTACTGAAACAGACAAGGCATATATGACCTAACATGTACTAAAACAGACAAGGCATATATGACCTAACATGTACTAAAATAGTCAAGGCATATATGCATGACCTAACATGTACTAAAATAGTCAAGGCATATATGACCTAACTACTAAAACAGACAAGGCATAAATGACCTAACATGTACTAAAACAGACAAGGCATATATGACCTAACATGTACTAAAACAGACAAGGCATATATGACCTAATGTACTGAAACAGACAAGGCATATATGACCTAACAGGTACTAAAACAGACAAGGCATATATGACCTAACATGTACTAAAACAGACAAGGCATATATGACCTAATGTACTGAAACAGACAAGGCATATATGACCTAACAGGTACTAAAACAGACAAGGCATATATGACCTAACATGTACTAAAACAGAAAAGGCATATATGACCTAACATGTACTAAAACAGACAAGGCATATATGACCTAACATACTAAAACAGACAAGGCATATATGACCTAACATGTACTAAAACAGACAAGGCATATATGACCTAACATGTACTAAAACAGACAAGGCATATATGACCTAACATATACTAAAACAGATAAGGCATATATGACCTAACATACTAAAACAGACAAGGCATATATGACCTAACATGTACTAAAACAGACAAGGCATATATGACCTAACATGTACTAAAACAGACAAGGCATATATGACCTAACATGTACTAAAACAGACAAGGCATATATGACCTAACATGTACTAAAACAGACAAGGCATATATGACCTTACATGTACTAAAACAGACAAGGCATATATGACCTAACATATACTAAAATAGATAAGGCATATATGACCTAACATGTACTAAAACAGACAAGGCATATATGACCTAACATGTACTAAAACAGACAAGGCATATATGACCTAACATGTACTAAAACAGACAAGGCATATATGACCTAACATGTACTAAAACAGACAAGGCATATATGACCTAACATGTACTAAAACAGACAAGGCATATATGACCTTACATGTACTAAAACAGACAAGGCATATATGACCTAACATGTACTAAAACAGACAAGGCATGTATGACCTAACATGTACTAAAACAGACAAGGCATCTATGACCTAACATGTACTAAAACAGACAACGCATATATGACCTAACATGTACTAAACAGACGAGGCATATATGACCTAACATGTACTGAAACAGACCAGGCATATATGACCTAACATGTACTAAAACAGACAAGGCATATATGACCTAACATGTACTAAAACAGACAAGGCATATATGACCTAACATGTACTAAACAGTCAAGGCATATATGACCTAACGTACTAAAACAGACAAGGCATATATGACCTAATGTGTACTAAAACAGACAAGACATATATGACCTAACATGGCCTAAAACAGACAAGGCATATATGACCTAACATGTACTAAAACAGACGAGGCATATATGCACGACCTAACATGTACTAAAATAGTCAAGGCATATATGACCTAACTACTAAAACAGACAAGGCATATATGACCTAACATGTACTAAAACAGACAAGGCATATATGACCTAACATGTACTGAAACAGACAAGGCATATATGCATGACCTAACATGTACTAAAACAGTCAAGGCATATATGACCTAACTACTAAAACAGACAAGGCATATATGACCTAACATGTACTAAACAGACAAGGCATATATGACCTAACATGTACTGAAACAGACAAGGCATATATGACCTAACATGTACTAAAACAGACAAGCCATATATGACCTAACATGTACTAAAACAGACAAGGCATATATGACCTAACATGTACTAAAACAAACAAGGCATATATGCATGAGCTAACATGTACTAAAACAGTCAAGGCATATATGACCTAACATGTACTAAAACAGACAAGGCATGTATGACCTAACATGTACTAAAACAGACAAGGCATATATGACCTAACATGTACTAAAACAGACAAGGCATATATGACCTAACATGTACTAAAACAGACAAGGCATATATGACCTAACATGTACTAAAACAGACAAGGCATATATGACCTAACATGTACTAAAACAGACAAGGCATATATGACCTAACATGTACTAAAACAGACAAGGCATATATGACCTTACATGTACTAAAACAGACAAGGCATATATGACCTAACATGTACTAAAACAGACAAGGCATGTATGACCTAACATGTACTAAAACAGACAAGGCATCTATGACCTAACATGTACTAAAACAGACAACGCATATATGACCTAACATGTACTAAACAGACGAGGCATATATGACCTAACATGTACTGAAACAGACCAGGCATATATGACCTAACATGTACTAAAACAGACAAGGCATATATGACCTAACATGTACTAAAACAGACAAGGCATATATGACCTAACATGTACTAAACAGTCAAGGCATATATGACCTAACGTACTAAAACAGACAAGGCATATATGACCTAATGTGTACTAAAACAGACAAGACATATATGACCTAACATGGCCTAAAACAGACAAGGCATATATGACCTAACATGTACTAAAACAGACAAGGCATATATGCACGACCTAACATGTACTAAAATAGTCAAGGCATATATGACCTAACTACTAAAACAGACAAGGCATATATGACCTAACATGTACTAAAACAGACAAGGCATATATGACCTAACATGTACTGAAACAGACAAGGCATATATGCATGACCTAACATGTACTAAAACAGTCAAGGCATATATGACCTAACTACTAAAACAGACAAGGCATATATGACCTAACATGTACTAAACAGACAAGGCATATATGACCTAACATGTACTGAAACAGACAAGGCATATATGACCTAACATGTACTAAAACAGACAAGCCATATATGACCTAACATGTACTAAAACAGACAAGGCATATATGACCTAACATGTACTAAAACAAACAAGGCATATATGCATGAGCTAACATGTACTAAAACAGTCAAGGCATATATGACCTAACATGTACTAAAACAGACAAGGCATGTATGACCTAACATGTACTAAAACAGACAAGGCATATATGACCTAACATGTACTAAAACAGACAAGGCATATATGACCTAACATGTACTAAAACAGACAAGGCATATATGACCTAACATGTACTAAAACAGACAAGGCATATATGACCTAACATGTACTAAAACAGACAAGGCATGTATGACCTAACATGTACTAAACCAGACAAGGCATATATGACCTAACATGTACTAAAACAGCCAAGGCATATATGACCTAACATGTACTAAAACAGACAAGGCATATATGACCTAACATGTACTAAAACAATCAAGGCATGTACTAAACAGTCAAGGCATATATGACCTAACGTACTAAAACAGACAAGGCATATATGACCTAATGTGTACTAAAACAGACAAGGCATATATGACCTAACATGTACTAAAACAGACTAGGCATATATGACCTAACATGTACTAAAACAGACAAGGCATATATGCATGACCTAACATGTACTAAAACGGTCAAGGCATATATGACCGACCTAACTACTAAAACAGACAAGGCATATATGACCTAACATGTACTAAAACAGACAAGGCATATATGACCTAACATGTACTAAAACAGACAAGGCATATATGCATGACCTAACATGTACTGCATGGTATTAAGTGACCTAAGACTAACTAAAACAGACAAAGGCAGATATGACCTAACATGTACTAAACAGACAAGGCATATATAGACCTAACATGTACTGAAACAGACAAGGCATATATGACCTAACATGTAATTAAAACAGACAAGGCATATATGACCTAACATGTACTTAAACAGACAAGGCATATATGACCTAACATGTACTAAAACAGACCAGGCATATATGACCTAACATGTACTAAAACAAACAAGGCATTTATATGACCTAACATGTACTAAAACAGACCAGGCATATATGACCTAACATGTACTAAAAACAAACAAGGCATATATGACCTAACATGTACTAAAACAGACTAGTCATATAATTTTATGACTGAACATGTACTAAATAGAGGATCTTACATGAGTACTGATTCATTATTGACTTTATTAAACAAGTTGGCAAAATGATCAATAATTTACAACAAATAAAGAATAAAATGAAAGGTAACTCACCCATACTGCCGTGATGTATAGTTCACTGACAAACCCATGAGTGTCATTCCTGTATCTGTGTCATCGGGTTATTAAAAGTCACAAAAACCTTGAGCCGAAACATAAGCCCTTTGCATTAGATTATGTGTTGAAGAGCGTGAGACTGCAATATTTTGTATGTGTCGTGCTCGGCCGTTTCCAAAGGTCCTTTATCATACTCTTTTTTTATTCACTAATATTTCAACTAAACAATTTTGTTTGATGGATTTCAGCTGTCAGATCAGACCGCGCTGGAAAGGCTGGAATGTGACTGCGACCACATGTCTGCATTTGTCAGCAGTGTTCTCGTCGCACCCGTGTTTGTAGATCCATTGGACGCAACACTGTTCCTTACGTTCTTCGATAATCCAGTCGTAGTTACCACGGTAATATTAGTGTGGATGATATACTTTTTCCTGGTTCACTGGGCAAAACGGTCAGATAAACTGGACATGGAAAAGGTCAGTGGTCATTCTGCATGATCTCAACACATTTATTATGCTAGTTTATTATGATATTTACATCACAGTTTTATTATAACCCACATTGCAAGTTAAGTGATGTAAACTTTCAAAATATATTTTTGTTTGCTAAAGGTACATTGTCCACAAGTAAATCATCTAGTGAGCTTAAGCAGATAACTCTGCTTTTAATTCTGTGAAATGTATACATGAAAACATGAGCATAGCCTAAATAAGAATGTAGATTTTTTTTTTTTTAATTTAATATTTTTATTTTTTTATTTATTGCTTGTAAACATTGCTGGGACCACATTTATTTACATTTCTGTTGGTCACGTGGTATCCATTAGTGTGTTAGGTTTTAACTACAATATGTCTTGCATCATAAAATTGGCCCGTTTCAGTCGGGTGCGCTTCCGTCTTACTTGCAGGTATAACTTTATAAGTGTTGGCTTGGAGTTCAATCACATGAATTTGTAGTCATTTTTAGCTTGACTATTCGAAGAATAAGAGAGCTTATGTAATCACCACGGGGTCGGCGTCCCACATCATGGTTTGCATGTAAGCTGTGTTTACAAGTCTATATCTCTTACATTTCTTATCCTAGCACAACCAAATTTGGCCATGGGCTTCTTTATAGCCTTATCTTGAGGGCTGCATAAACAATTTTGGTTCCTGTAACCCATGGGCTCCCATGGAACCCAAATTATGGTAGCCCTTAAAATATGTCTATTTCACATCAAATTTTGCGTGTAAGCTGTGTTTACAGGTCTATGTCTCTTACACTCTTACCCACCCTAGCACAACCAAATTTAGCCATGGGCTTCCTTATAGCATTATCTTAAGGGCTGCATAAGCAATTTTGGTTCCCGTAACCCCTGGGCTCCCATGGAACCCAAATTCTGATAGCCCTTAAAATATGTCTGTTTCACATCAAATTTTGCGTGTAAGCTGTGTTTACAGGTCTATATATATCTCTTACATTTCTTGTCCTAGCTGAGCTAAATTTTGGAATTTGTTTCCTTATAGTATGTTGTAAAGGTTTGGATAAGTAATTTTGTCTTCTGCAAATTCTGGGCTCCCATGGAACCCAAATTGTGATGCCCATAAAATGTGCAATAAATGCAGATCTAGGTTTGCATGTAACCATTTATATATCTATAATTTTGGTTTGAGATTTGTCACCCATAATGGGCATGGGCTCCTTCCTCTCCCCCCCCCCCTCCCCCCCTCCTCCATACCCCCACTCCCCTCCACACTTTTTTTCTTTTTTATATTTTTTTCTATTTTACATATTTTTGTGTTGTTTTAGTCAATTCTTACACATATATGTTGCATCCCCCAATGCCTCTCAAACCCTCCCCCTCCTCCTCCCCCTCCACCCCGACTTGAATTTTTTTTTGTTATTTTTTTTTTTGTTAAATATTTCTTTGTTGTTTTAGTCAATTCTTACACATATATGTTGCCCTCCCCCATCCCCACCCCAAACCCACTCCCACCTCTCACCCCCGCTCCATCCCAACTTGAAAATCTAATTTTTTACTTTTTTTTTTTTTACATATTTCTGTGTTGTTTTAGTCAATTCTTACACATATATGTTGCACCCCCCCCCCCCCCCCCCCACCCCCGGCATCTCACCCCGTCACACTCCCCCCCCCCCCCCCCCCCCCCACTGACTTGAAACTTTTTTTTTTACATATTTCTTTGTTGTTGTTGTCAATTCTTACACATATATGCCCCCTCCCCCCACACAACACACAACCCACTCCCGCCTCTCACCCTCGCTCCCACCCCCACTTGAAACTTTTTTTTTTTTTTTTACATATTTCTGTGTTGCTTTAGTCAATTCTGACACATATATGTTGCCCCCTCCCCCACTCCCGCCTCTCACCCCCGCTCCTCCACCCCAACTTGAAAATCTAATATGTTTTTATTTTTTTTTACATATTTCTGTGTTGTTTTAGTCAATTCTTACACATATATGTTGCAACATTCCCCGCCCCCACCCCCCAGCCCACCGCCTCTCCCCCTTCCCCCCCACACTTGAAACTTTTTTTTATAATTTTTTTTTAAAAATATTTCTTTGTTGTTTTAGTCAATTCTTACACATATATGTTGCCCCCTCTCCCCCTACCCACCCTCCTCCCCAACCCACTCCCGCCTCTCACTCCCGCCCTCCCCCCACACCCACCCTCCACCTCCCCGACTTGATTTTTTTTTTTTACATATTTCTTTGTTGTTTTAGTCAATTCTTACACATATATGTTGCACCCTCCCACCCGCCCCCAACCCACTCCCGCCTCTGCCCCCCCTCCCCCAACCCACCCCCACTTGAAACTATTTTTTTTATTTTTTTTTACATATTTCTGTGTTGCTCTTGTCAATTCTTACACATATATGTCGTCCTGCCCCCCCCCCCCCCCCATCCCCCGCTCCCCACCCCCCCCCCCCCCAGCCCCATACCCACCACCCCCCCCGCCTCTCACCCACCCCCCACACTTGAATATTTTTTTTTTTTACATATTTCTTTGTTGTTTTAGTCAATTCTTACACATATACATATATGTTTCTTCATTCACCACCCCACACTCCCCCCACCATCCACCCTTCCTCACTCCCATACCCACCCCGCACCCCACTCAAAACGCGAATTTTTATTTATTTTTTTATTTTTTATTTCTGTGTAGTTTTGGTCAATTCTTACACATAGTTATGTTGTGCTCCCAAACCCACCCCACATTGTTGTAGCCTTGTTTTCTGATGGTATATACTAGCTATAAATTTATTATTCTCTGAAAAATCGAATAGTCAAGCTGCGCTGTTCTCAGACAGCTCTTGTTTTTTTTGCACCGCTGTTGAATTCCGTCAAATGATCTTCTTTTTTTTAAAGTAAATATTCAGTAATGGTAGTTGTGTAATGTTTGTCAACATAATCATTTTTTTTTATAAATTATGTATAATGCAGCTTTAAGCTTCATACAAAAAACAATCTAGTTGAAAGGAGTATGCAATATTTTGTCGTTGTTTTCTAAAAATATCTTGTTCTTTTATTATGATGATTATTCCATGTTATGAAATTTCACTTTTACTTTTATCTGATTTTATTTAACCCTTAACAGTCCATTATATATATGTAGCGGGTCAATGGTTAGTTTAGCAATTTAATTTATTACAAAACTCATTGGCTGTACTTGTAATGAAATTTAACTTCTACTTTTATCTGATTTTATTAGCTCTACTGGCCGAAGGCCAGCAGAGCTTATGGGATGGCGAGTTGTCCGTCGTCCGTCCGTCGTCCGTCCATCGTCCGTCCGTCCGTCCGTCTGTTAACTTTTGCTTTGTGAACACTCTAGGGCCTTCATTATTAATCAGATCTTTACGAAACTTTGCCAGTGGCTTTATATCAATGAAAGCTCGGACAAGTTCGAAAACCAGCCGGATCGGATAAATTTCACCGGAGTTATGGCCCTTGTTTTGCTGAAAAATGCCATATTAAGCCTTGTGAACACTCTAGCACCTTCATTTATTATTTGATCTTTACCAAACTTGCATAGATTGTTAATATCAATGACAGCTCGGACAAGTTCGAAAACCAGCCAAATCGGTTCAGTAACAGCAGATTTATGGCCCTTGTTTTTTCTGAAAAATTCCATTTTCTGCCTTGTGAACGCTCTAACACCTTTATTTATTATTTGATCATTACCACACTTGCACAGATTGTTAATACCAATGATAGCTTAGACAAGTTCGAAAATCAGCTAAATTGGGTCAGTAACACCGGAGTTATGGCCCTTTTTTCTGAAAAATGCTATTTTTTGCCTTCAATATTAATCGGACCTTTACTTAACTTTGCCAGTGTCTTTATATCAATGAAAGCCTGGACAAGTTCGAAATCGGCAAGGTCGATTTAATTTCACCGGAGTTATGGCCCTTGTTTTGCTGAAAAATGTCATATTAAGTCTTGTGAACACTCTAGCACCTTCATTTATTATTTGAACTTTACCAAACTTGCAGAGATTGTTAATATAAATGAAAGCTCGGACAAGTTCAAAAACCAGCTAGATCGGACCATTAACAGCGGAGTTATGGCCCTTGATTTAGTTAAAAATGCTATATTTTGCCTCGTTAAGACGATAGGGCCTTTATCTTTATTCAATCTTTACCAAACTTTACCAGATTGTTTATATAAATGAAAGCTCGGACATTTTGAAGATCAGCCAGATCGGACCAGTAACAGCGGAGTTGTGGCCCTTGATTTAGTTAAAAATGCTATATTTTGCCTCGTTAATTCGATAGGGCCTTCATCTTTCATCTGATCTTTACAAAACTATACCTGATTGTTTATATCAATGACAGCTCAGACAATTTCGAAAAACAGCCAGATTGGACCAGTAACAGATGAGTTATGGCCCTTGATTTAGTTAAAAGTGCTATATTTTGCCTCGTTAATTCGATAGGGCCTTCATCTTTCATCTGATCTTTACAAAACTTTACCTGATTGTTTATATCAATGACAGCTGAGGCATTTTCGAAAACCAGCCAGATTGGACCAGAACAGATGAGTTATGGCCCTTGATTTAGTTAAAAATGCTATATTTTGCCTCGTTAAGACAACAGGGCCTTCATTTTTCATGAGATCATTATGAAACTTCACTAGATTGTTAATATCAATGACAGCTCGGTCAAGTTCGAAAACCAGCCAGATCTGACCAGTAACAGTGGAGTTATGGCCCTTGATTTAGTTAGAAATCCTATATTTTGCCTCATTAAGACGATAAGGCCTTCATCTTTCATCCGATCTTTAAGAAACTTTACCAGATTGTTAATATTAATGAAAGCTTGGACAAGTTCGAAAAACATCCAGATTGGACCATTTACATCGGAGTCATGGCCCTTGATTTTCTGAAATATGCTATATCTTGGTCTCATTAAGACAAAAGAGCCTTCATTTGGCTGGATTTCATTGAAACTTTGCAGGGATGATCAGTACCAAGCCTAGTTGTACATAGTCACCGTGTTCCAGTTGAATGATTTTGGCGGAGTTATAGCCCTTTAAAGGTTTTAATACACAAACTTTGTTCTGATCTACTTCTCCTGAACCCCTCCCCAGATTTCAATGAAACTTTGCAGGGATGATCAGCACCAAGCCTAGTTGTGCATGTCATCGTCACGTTCCAGTTTACAGATATTTGGCAGAGTTATGGCCCGTTAAAGGATTTTGATACCACAATTTTTTTCTGGGCTAGTTCTCCTGAACCCCTGGCTGGATACAGACGAAACTTGACAAGGATGATCAGTATCAAGCCTAGTTGTGCATATCATCGCCATATTTCGGTTGAATGATTTTTGGCAGAGTTGTGACCCTTTAAATGTTTTAATACACAAACTTTGTCCAGATTAGTCTCTTCTGAACTCTTTGCCAGATTTCAGCGAATCTTGGCGAGGATGATCAGTACTAAGCCTAGTTGCACCTGTCATTGCCATGTTCTGGTTGAATGATTTTTGAAAGACTTATGGCCCCTTATACATAAACTTTATCTTGAGCCAGTAGAGCGTCCACAGGCCCTCTTGGGCCTCTTGTTTAACCCTTAACCCACTAAGCACAACCCCAAAACACCTCTTTGTTACATAACTGGAATGGTCTTAATTCAAAGAAAGAACAGTCCATTTTATATATGTGGTTAAGGGTTGGTTTGCAGTTGCATAATAGCAGAGCATCCAACTCAAGTGTGCAAGGTTGTGAGTTCAATCCACGACCAGGTCATACCAAAGATATATTAATAATGTTACTAGTAGCTCCCTTGTTGCTCAGCATATAACGGTTGAGCGTAAAGTTCACTGCTACAAGTAAACACTGTCATGATATGACAGAAAGATTGTAAAAACGGACGTCAATCCCCATACGTACATAATGTTTTTTTTATTGATGATAGAATACAATAAAACTATTTTACATTCCTAGGTAGGAGTGATCGTTTGTGAGGATAACTCACCGGCAGACACCTACATGTACCTGGTTCATGTATTGACAGGGTGGTGGAAACAGGCTGGTACCACAGCTAATGTATTCATCTATCTCACAGGTAATGTAAGAGTGGAAACAGGTTGGTACCACAGCTAATGTATTCATCTATCTCACACTAATGTAAGAGTGGAAACAGGCTGGTACCACAGCGAATGTCTTCATCTATCTCACAGGTAATGTAAGAGTGGAAACAGGCTGGTACCACAGCTGATGTATTCATCTATCTCACAGGTAATGTAAGAGTGGAAACAGGCTGGTACCACAGCGAATGTCTCCATCTATCTCACAGGTAATGTAGGAGTTGAAACAGGCTGGTACCACAGCTAATGTATTCATCTGTCTCACAGGTAATGTAAGATGGAAACAGGCTGGTACCACAGCGAATGTCTTCATCTATCTCACAGGTAATGTAAGAATGGAAACAGGCTGGTACCACAGCTAATGTCTTCAGCTATCTCACAGGTAATGTAAGAGTGGAAACAGGCTGGTACCACAGCTAATATCTTCATCTATCTCACAGGTAATGTAAGAGTGGAAACAGGCTGGTACCACAGCTAATGTATTCATCTAACTCACAGGTAATGTAAGAATGGAAACAGGCTGGTACCACAGCGAATGTCTTCATCTATCTCACAGGTAATGTAAGAGTGGAAACAGGCTGGTACCACAGCTAATATCTTCATCTATCTCACAGGTAATGTAAGAGTGGAAACAAGCTGGTACCACAGCTAATGTATTCATCTATCTCACAGGTAATGTAAGAGTGGAAACAGGCTGGTACCACAGGTAATGTCTTCAGCTATCTCACAGGTAATGTAAGAGTAGAAACAGGCTGGTACCACAGCTAATGTATTCATCTATCTCACAGGTAATGTAAGAGTGGAAACAGGCTGGTACCACAGCTAATGTCTTCATCTATCTCACAGGTAATGTAAGAGTGGAAACAGGCTGGTACCACAGCTAATGTCTTCATCTATCTCACAGGTAATGTAAGAGTGGAAACAGGCTGGTACCACAGGTAATGTCTTCAGCTATCTCACAGGTAATGTAAGAGTGGAAACAGGCTGGTACCACAGCTAATGTCTTCATCTATCTCACAAGTAATGTAAGAATTCCAACAGGCTGGTACCACAGCTAATATCTTCATCTATCTCACAGGTAATGTAAGAGTGGAAACAGGCTGTACGTACCACAGCTAATGTCTTCAGCTATCTCACAGGTAATGTATGAGTGGAAACAGGCTGGTACCACAGCCAATGTCTTCATCTATCTCACAGGTAATGTAAGAATGGAAACAGGCTGGTACCACAGCTAATGCCTTCAGCTATCTCACAGGTAATGTAAGAATGGAAACAGGCTGGTACCACAGCTAATGTCTTCAGCTATCTCTAAGGTAATGTAAGAATGGAAACAGCTGGTACCACAGCGAACGTCTTCAGCTATCTCACAAGTAATGTAAGAATGGAAACAGGCTGGTACTACAGCTAATGTCTTCAGCTATCTCACAGGTAATGTGAGAATGGAAACAGGGTGGTACCACAGCCAATGTCTTTAGCTATCTCACAGGTAATGTAAGAATGGAAATAGGCTGGTAACACAGGTAATGTCTTCAGCTATCTCACAGGTAATGTAAGAATGGAAACAGGCTGGTACCACAGCCAATGTCTTTAGCTATCTCATAGGTAATGTAAGAATGGAAACAGGCTGGTGCCACAGCTAATGTCTTCATTTATCTCACAGGTAATGTAAGAATGGAAACAGGCTGGTACCACAGGTAATGTATGAATGAAAACAGGCTGGTACCACAGCTAATGTCTTCAGCTATCTCACAGGTAATTTAAGGGTGGAAACAGTTGGTACCACAGCTAATGTCTTCAGCTATCTCACAGGTAATGTAAGAATGGAAACAGGCTGGTACCACAGCTAATGTAGCTATCGCACAGGTAATGTAAGAGTGGAAACAGGCTGGTACCACAGCTAATGTCTTCAGCTATATCACAGGTAATGTAAGAGTGGAAACAGGCTGGTACCACAGATAATGACTTCAGCTATCTCACAAGTAATGTAAGAATGGAAACAGGCTGGTACCACAGCTAATGTCTTCAGCTATCTCACGAGTAATGTAAGAATGGAAACAGGCTGGTACCACAGCTAATGTCTTCAGCTATCGTACAGGTAATGTAAGAATGGAAACAGGCTGGTACCACAGATAATGACTTCAGCTATCTCACAAGTAATGTAAGAATGGAAACAGGCTGGTACCACAGCTAATGTCTTCAGCTATCTCACGAGTAATGTAAGAATGGAAACAGGCTGGTACCACAGCTAATGTCTTGATCTATCGCACAGGTAATGTAAGAATGAAAACAAGCTGGCACCACAGTTAATGTCTTCAGCTATCGCACAGGTAATGTAAGAGTAGAAACAGGTTGGTACCACAGCTTATGTCTTTAGCTATCTCACAGGTAATGTAAGAGTGGAAACAGGTTGGTACCACAGCTTATGTCTTTAGCTATCTCACAGGTAATGTAAGAGTGGAAACAGGCTGGTACCAACGTTTATGTCTTCATCTATCTCACAGGTTAGGTTAGATTAGAAACAGGCTGATATTCATTATTTAAAAGAAGATAATTTTCAAGATTCAGTTTTGAAAGATACATATATTAAATCAGCTTGCGTAAATGTGCATGAATTATGCAGGTTTTCATAATAAATAATCACACAGTAAATACCTTAATTTTAACAGTAAACTTTGTTGAACATCTAGGATAAAGACTGAGTCTAGAATTTAGAGGTGTGTACAATTTCTGGTCACTGATTAGTCAGTTTATTTTGATGATGCTTTATCAATTTATGAATTTATCTAACGGTGTCATGTGAAGCAAGTTCATTTGAAACTCCTGTGCTAAACTCTGATTACTCAAGTTACATTTGAAGACAAAGGGTTGTGACTGAAGTAACCAAGGCTTCTGTTATCAATTGAAAAATTGTAAGACACGGTCAATTTCAGCGAGCGGAGCGACAATTTCTATGTCAACCACCATGGCACTCGATCAAAGGCAAAATTCATGGTGTTTACAACATTTTGCTTTTATCTTAAATACATCATTGCATATGTAACAAAGTTTCTCTTGAAAGTCTATACATACATGTAACAGTGTTTTTATGCATTCAGTAATAAAATAACAATTAATACATATATTTTTGTTATAGCAGTGTTCTCAGTCCACAGGCCATTATAGTGTAGTGGTGCCATTGTGTTTGAAAGTTACGATACAAAACATTGTAAAATATTATTTGAAACTCTAATTACATCAGTTCACATGACGCGGGCGATTTGCATAATGTAAGGTGTTGGTCTAAGACTAATTGATTGGCGAACATTTTAACCAATTAGTGGTCATCATCCGACTTGTCAGCTGACTCCAACGACTTTTTATACAAAAACTATAGAGACGGTAAGCATGTAATCGCATAAAAAAATGTGACAGTGTCTGAGAAATGGCAGCGTGCTTTACTCTTGTTTCAACTCTTGTTGTTCTAGAGTAGGTAACTTAGTGATTCAAGATCCTGTATGTAGGCTTTGGCCAATCAGCATGTCACTATCATAGTCTAGGATGAAAGGTTGATTTTGATTGGATGAACCTACAGATGGGAAGATCAACACTTGATCAACGGTGCTTCTGCTTACTCTTTGACTTCAGATAGACTTTTTCAAAGCCAATGTCAGATTAAAATCAAATAAACTAATGTTTTGGACTTTAAAAATGGCGAAAAAGGTCACCGACGCCAACCAGGTATGAACCAGCGCAATATAACGATATTGCTGCGGAATGTTTTATTTCTTGTGTACAATTTAGGATCAGAAGAAGTCGGCGGAACTAAGCGTCTGACAACAGGAAAAAGGCTGTGTTTCCAGAGCGGAGATGAAGACTGGTTCCTCATCACAACACAACACAGTCTGGGGCAACTAGAATCTGTCACATTGTGGCATGACAACTCGGGTACCAGTCCACACTGGTTGGTGATATTAAATGTTGCTGTTGACAGTTCTTTTGTGTTTTTATGCTCCCTGAAGCGCGAGCATATAGTTGCCGCTTTGTGCATCCGCCAGTCAGTGTGTCTGTATGTCCGGAACATATCTTCAAAACTACTGATAGGTCTGCAATGAAACTTCAAAGAATGATAGAGGGCAATGTGAGGAAGTAGAGTTATTGCCATTTGAAATGTTATACTTAGTTTTTTTGTCTGGAGCATATCTTCAAAACTACTAACGGGACTGCAATGAAACTTCACACAATGATAGAGGGCAATGAGAAGAAGTGCAGAGTGCAAGAAACATAACACTGTCTTCATTCAAATTAGAGTTATTGTCCTTTGTAATTTTATACTTAGAATTTTTGTCCGGACCATATCTTCAAAACTACTGATGGGTCTGCAATGAAACTTCACACAATAATAGAGGGCAATGAGAGAAAGTTCAGAGTGCAAGAACCGTAACTCTGTCATCACTCAGATTAGAGTTATTGCCCTTTGTAATTTTATACTTAGATTTTTTATCTGGAGCATAAAATACTAATTGAAAACTGCTGGGTGATACAAGGCCATATGATAAGTTGAGGAAACATTTTGGGGAGCATCCATCGGTCTACCGATTTTCTTGTTTGTTGATGTTGGAATTATAGTGAATTTGGTTTTATGTCCTGTAAATTGAACATACAAGGCTATTTTAGATTTGTTTGTTATTATTGATTTTCTTTTAGGTTTATACTTGGCGTCTGTTTCTTGGCTCAAAGGTGGGTGGTGAGGGAGCGGGGAGGGGAGGGGGTGGGGGGTGTTTTGGAAAATTTTGAGAAAGAAAAGACTGGTTACAATAATACCTACTCAAATCGCATCTATTTTTTCATTCTTTATCAAATTACAAAAACAAACAATAAAAGCAGCACCCTTCCCCCTAATACTCCCACATCTCTCACTAAATGATATGGTTTTGTCCGAGTTGTCTGTCGGCCCGGGCTAACAGCTTTGGGTTTATGGTGCTAAAACAACAATAGTATAGATCTGTAAGTTATATTCATTCCTTAGGTTTATTTGGCTACTTTTGCCTTTACATGTGGCTATTTAAACAGTAGGGAGAACAATTCTAGTTTTAAATTCAATTTTCTGTCGATAACCATTGATTTTAATTGAAACTGCTATACAGATGTATGCCTATAAAGTCTAGGTGCCTTTTGTAAAATGAGTTCTATAAATTGAAATGTTCATTTATAGCCCATGCTTGTTTGACTTAGAATTATCTTGTAATGTAAAAAACAACAACACACATCTTCTGATCAGCCTTAAGTTTTGAAATAATAGACCTTTTTGCAAAAGATGAGAATGAACAAAACCAATTCGACAACTTTATCACTGTGTTGGACTTGGCAATTTTCTGTATTATTATGATTGTTAATTACATTAATCTTTACAGGCATAGACCTTGGGCCATTTTTAGATGACGCTTATATGAAGACGAGTTGTCCGTCCGGCCATCTTTCCGTCGTCCGTTAACTTTTGCCTTGTGAACACTCTAGGGCCTTCATTTTTAATCGGATCTTTACGAAACTTTGATAGTGTCTTTATATCAATGAAAGCTAGGACAAGTTCGAAAACCAACCAGATCAGATTAGTTTCACCAGAGTTATGGCCCTTGTTTTGCTGAAAAATGCCATGTTAAGCCTTGTGAACACTAGCACTTTCATTTATTCTTTGATCTTTACCAAACTTGCATAGATTGTTAATATCAATGAAAGCTCGGACAAGTTCGAAAAGCAGCCAAATCGAATGGGTAACACCGGAGTTATGGCCCTTGTTTTTCTGAAAAATGCTATTTTCTGACTTATGAACACTCTAGCGCCTTCAATATTAATCAGATCTTTACGAAACTTTGCCAGTGTCTTCATATCAAAGAAAGCTAGTTAAGTTTGAAAAACGGCAAGATCGGAATAATTTCACTGGATTTATGGCCCTTTTTTGCTGAAAAATGCCATATTTAGCACCTTTATTTACTATTTGATCTTTACCAAACTTGCACAGATTGTTAATATCAATGAAAGCTCGGACGATTTCGAAAACCAACTAGATCAGACTATTAACAGCGGAGTTATTGCCCTTGATTTAGTTAAAAATGCTATATTTTGCCTCAAGTCAATAGGGCCTTCATCTTTCATCCGATCTTTACCAATCTTTACCAGATTGTTTATATAAATGAAAACTCGCACAAGTTTAAAAATCAGCCAGATCAAACCAGTAACAGCGGAGTTGTGGCCCTTGATTTAGTTGAAAATGCTATATTTTGCCTCGTTAAGATGATAGGGCCTTCAGTTTCTATGCGATCTTTACGAAACTTTACCAGATTGTTAATATCAATGAAAGCTCGGAAAAATTGAAAACCAGCTAGATCGGACCAGTAACAGAGGAGTTATGGCCCTTGAGTTAGTTAAAAATGCTATATTTTGGCTCATTAATTAAATAGGGCCTTCGTCTTTCATCCGATCTTTACGAAACTTTAACAGATTGTTTATATCAATGACAGCTCGAATAAGTTTGAACCAGTAACAACGAAGTTATGGCCCTTGATTTAGTTAAAAATCGTTTAGACGATAGGGCTTTTATCTTTCATCCGATCTTAACGAAAATTTACCAGATTGTTTATATTAATGAAAAATCGGACAAGTCCAAACACCAGCCAGATTGGACCAGTTACAGTGGAGTTATGGCCCTTTATTTAGTTAAAAATGCTATATTTTGCCTTGTTAATTCGATAGGGCCTTTATCTGTCATTCGATCTTTACGAAGCTTTACCAGATTGTTTATATCGATGAAAGCTCGGACAAGTTCGAAAACCAGCCAGATCGGACCAGTAACAGTGGAGTTGTGGCCCTTGATTTAGTTAAAAATGCTATATTTTGCCTCGTTAACTTAAAGATGATAGGGCCTTCATTTTTCATGCAATCTTTTCGAAACTTTACCAGATTGTTAATATCAATGACAGCTTGGACAAGTTCGAAAACCATCCAGATTGGACTATTTACATTGGAGTCATGGCCCTTGATTTTCTGAAATATGCTATATCTTGGCCTCACCAAGACAAAGGGCCTTCATTTGGCCGGATTTCATTGAAACTGCAGATATGATCAGTATCAAGCCTAGTTGTACATAGTCACCGTGTTCCAGTTGAATGATTTTGGCGGAGTAAAAGCCCAATAAAGGTTTTAATACACAAACTTTGTCTGATCTACTTCTCCTGAACCCCTCGCAAGATTTCAATGAAACTTTGCAGGGACGATCAGCACCAAGCCTAGTTGTGCATGTCTTCGTCGCGTTCTGGTTTAAAGATATTTGGCATAGTTATGGCCCTTTAAAGAACTTGATACCACACATTTTTTCCGGGCTAGTTCTCCTGAACCCCTGGCGGGATATAGAAGAAACTTGACAAGGATGATCAGTATCAAGCCTAGTTGTGCATATCATTGCCAAATTTCGGTTGAATGATTTTTGGCAGAGTTATGGCCCTTTAAATGTTTTAATACACAAACTTTGTCCAGATTAGTCTCTTCTGAACTCTTTTCCAGATTTCAGCGAATCTTGGCAGGGATGATCAGTACTAAGCCTAGTAGCACCTGTCATTGCCATGTTCTGGTTGAATGAATTTTGGCAGAGTTATGAGTCCTTAAAGGTTTTAATACACTAAATTTGTCTAGACTAGTTCTCCTGAACTGGCTGGATTTCAACAAAGCAGGGATGATCAGTACCAAGCCTAGTTGCGTATATCATCACCATGTTCCGGTTGAAAGATATTTGAAAGACTTATGGCCCTTATACATAAACTTTATCTTGAGCCAGTAGAGCGCCCACATGCCCTCTTGGGCCTCTTGTTCTTATTAATTATTTGAGTGTTGTTGCCGATCCCTGACTGTTTGAGTTTGACTGTTTTTGCAGACAGATGATGCCACTCAAATTTCAGCATTCTCCTATATATAATTGTCTATGTGATGCAGAATAAGTTTGAGATAATTCATAAAACAACAGATATAAGGTACAAAACAACGAACCCATCTAAATATTTTTTAGGGAGCAGATGAGTGTGGGTCTGCCGTCGATGTCAAACATAAAAAATTGTGTTCTCACTATTTCAGGCATGTTAATACAGTGCACGTGAAGGACCTACAGACCAACCAGAGATGGACATTTATCTACAATGACTGGCTGGCTGTAGATAGGGGTAACGTACTCCGAACTAGTGCCACTATCCAGACTGTTACTGAGGTATATAGTAATCTTGGAAATTTATTTGTCAGCTACTATTTCCACCATTCAGACAGTAAATTGAGTTGTAGGCAATTACTTTGAACCATCTCTGCATATATAGATTGACTGTCTATTTTCGCGTGAAGTATATAGTAATTGTTCTATCCAGGAAAACGTGGGTGGTTTGCCCCCACCACTAATACAATTAACCATCATATATAACCTGAAATGTTCTGAAAATGATGTAAAACACCATTCAACCAACCAGTCAATGATTGATTTTCATGATCATACCATAGAAAGAAATCTTGTACAATTGGTATGCAGAACAAATTTCAATACCTTTTTTTTAATCCATGTAATTTAACAATAAATCGATAAAACATCCAAGCACTGAGTATATGCAGTTAAAATTTGCATTTAGGCCATGTTTAACCTAAAGCATTGCTGTCTGACAGATCCCTAGGTCACTTCCGACTTCATTGACTGTTAAAGCACTCAGGGAGATTGCTCGGTCACATTGACCTACTTTGACTGTTAAAGCACTCGCAGGGTGATTGCCAGGTCCCTTTGACCTACATTGACTGTTAAAGCGCTCATAGGTTTATACAGTTAAGATATGCTTTAAGCCATGTTGAACCTAAAGCATTGCTGTCCGACAGCTCCTTAGGTCACATTGACCTACCCTGACACTTAAAGCACTCACAGGCAGATCTCTAGGTCACATTGACCTACCCTGACACGTAAAACACTCATAGACAGATCCATAGGTCACATTGACCTAACTTCACAGTTAAAGCACACATAGGCAGATCCCTAGGTCACTTTGACCTACCTTGACTGTTAAAGCACTCATATGCAGATCCATAGGTCACATTGACCTTCCTTGACAGTTAAAGCACTCATAGGCAGATCCCTACATCACATTGACCTATCTTGACTGTTAAAGCACTCATAGGCAGATTTCTAGGTCACCTTGACTTACCCTGACTGTTTAAGCACTCATAGGCAGATGCCTACGTCACATTGACCTACCTTGACTGTTTAAGCACTCATAGGCAGATCCCTATGTCACCTTGACCTACCTTGGCTGTTAAAACACTCATAGGCAGATCCCTATGCCACATTGACTTACCTTGGCTGTTAAAGCACTCATAGGCAGATTCCTGGATCACATGTTGACCTTCCTTGACTGTTAAAGCACTCACATGCAGATCCATAGGTCACCTTGACCTACTCTATTAAAGCATTCATAGGCAGATCTCTAGGTCACATTGACCTAAACTGGCAGTTCAAAACACTCATAGGCAGATCCCTAGGTCACATTGACCTACCCTGACTGTTCAAAACACCCATAGGCAGATCTCTATGTCACCTTGACCTACCCTACTGTTAGAAATCTCATAAGCAGATCCCTAGTTCACATTGACCTACCTTGACTGTTAAATCACTCATAGGCAGATCTATAGGTCACATTATCCTACCTTGACTTTTAAATTAAAGCAATCATAGGCAGATCTCTACGTTACATTGACCTACATTGCCTGTTAAAGCACTCATAGGCAGATCTCTGCATTTCATTGACCTTCCTTGACTGTTAAATCACTCATAGGCAGATCTCTAGGTCACTTTGACCTACCTTGACTGTTAAATCACTAATAGACAGATCTCTAGGTCACATCGACCTACCTTTACTGTTAAATCACTCATAGGCAGATTTCTAGTTCACTTTGACCTACCTTGACTGTTAAATCACTCATAGGCAGATCTCTACGTCACATTGACCTACATTGACTGTTAAAGCACTCATAGGCATATCTCTAGGTCACCTTGACCCATCTTACCATTAAAGTACTCACAGGCAGACCTCTAGGTCACATTGACTACCCTGACCATTAAAGAACTCATAGGCAGATCTCTAAGTCACATTGACCTAACTTGACTGTTAAAGCACTCATAGGTAGATATCTAGGTCACCTTGACTGTTGAAGCACTCACAGGCAGATCTCTAGGTAACCATGACCAACCCTGACTGTTGAAGCACTCACAGGAAGATCTCTAGGTCAGATTGACCTATCTTGACTGTTAAATCACTCTTAGGCAGATCTCTAGGTAACCTTGACCTACCTTGACTGTTAAAGCACTGATAGGCAGATCCCTAGGTCACATTGACCTACCTTGACTGTAAAAGTACTCAGAGGCATATCTCTAGGGCACCTTGACCTACATTGACTGTTAAAGCACTCATAGGCACATCTCTAGGTCACCTTGACCTATCTTCAACATAAAAGTACTCATAGGCTGATGTCTAGGTCACATTTACCTATCTTGACTGTTAAAATACCACAGGAAGATATTTTTTTACCTACCCTGACTGTTAAAGCACTCATAGACAGATCCCTAGTTCACATTGACCTACTTTGACTGTTAAAGCACTCATATACAGATCTCTAGGTAACCTTGACCTACCTTGACTGCTAAATCACTCATAAGCAGATCCTTATGTCACACTGACCTACTTTGACTGTTAAAGCACTCATAGGCAGATCTCTGCCTTGACTGTTAAAGCACTCATAGGAAGATCTCTAGGTCACATTGACCTATCTTGATTGTTAAATCAGACGAACGAGAAGATCCTTGGGTCACATTGACCTACTTTGACTGTTAACTCACTCATAGGCAGATCATTATGTCACATTGACCTACCCTGACTCTTCAAAACACTCTTAGGCAGATCCCTAGGTCACATTGACCTACGCTGACTGTTTAAAACACTCAGACAGATCCCTATGTCACACTGACCAACCCTGACTGTTAAAGCACTCATAGCAGATCTTTAGGTAACCTTGATCTACCGTGACTGTTAAATCACTCATAGACAGATCTCTAGGTCACATTGACCTACCTTAACTGTTAAATCACTCAGAGGCAGATCCCTAGGTCACATTGACCCACCTTGAACGTTTCCAAGGCGGTAGCCCTGTTGTCAACCCTTTTGTGTTTTTATGTCGTTTGCATTTTTTATTACTTTTGCCTTCTCGTTTGTTTGCGTTTTTGTGTTTTGTGGTTGACTGTCGTCCTTGAATGCTGCTTTCCCTGTCCGATATTTTTATCTTTCTTTTAAAACACTCCTTGACTGTTAAAGCACTCATAGCAGGGGTGTAAAATTATTTTAGAAGTCACTCGCCCTGTAGGACTAGTAGATGGAAAAAGCTACTTGCCCTTAACAACTTTCCACTTGCCCTTACCTAAATCCAATTTACAACGTGTTACATTGATTTCAAAACTATATATTCATTTCAAGAATGTTACCTCTTTTATTCATTATTTTTGGTCATGTTCCTTCTGTTGGAACTTTCTTTTATTAGCCTGTAAAACTGCATGTGCCTTATCAGATTCTCATTTCTCGTCATTTCCCTCTCCAATTTTTGAAGAAAAACCCCGATATAAAATCAGTATGTTTTTACCATATCGCGCGATATTAGCCGGTGTCAATGTAAAGAAATACACCGGGCATGAAATTCAGACTGCTTACCAGTTACCTTCATTGTGGCATATGTATATCGACTTTTACACGAAGAAACACAATGAAACTCAGTCTACCATAATTGCTTAGCAACGGACGAGCACTTTCTAACATCACTTCCGGTTAACTTCAATCTTATTTCAGTCGTTTTTTTACTGAAAAAGTTTTAGATATGCGTTTATTTTTATTTTTACTGTAAAACCTCACTCGCCCTGTCGGACCAGTACATCTGAATTCTTCCTCGCCCCGACGGCATTATCACTCGCCATGGCGAGCGGTCGAGTGGAATTTTACACCCCTGCATAGGCAGATCTCTAGGTCACATTGACCTATCTTGAGTGTTTAATCACTCATAGGCAGATCTCAAGGTAACCTTTACCTACTTAACTGTTAAAGCACTGATAGACAGATCCCTATGTCACATTGACCTACCTTGAGTGTAAAAGCACTCATACGCAAATCCCTTGGTCTTATTGATTCACCTTGACCTATCTTGATCATTAAAGTACTCATAGGTAGATGTCTAGGTCACATTGACCTATGTTGACTTTTAAAATGCCACAGGAAGATATGTAGGTTACTTTGACCCACCTTGACCATTCAAAACAACGTCGGCAGATCTCTAGGTAACCTAGACCTACCCTGACTGTTCAAAACACCCATAGGCAGATCTCTAGGTGACCTTGACCTACCTGACTGTTAAAGCAGTCATAGACGGATTCTTAGTTCACATTAATCTACCTTGATTGTTAAAGCACTCATTTGCAGATCTTTAGGTAACCTTGACCTACAATGACTGTTAAATCACTCATAGGCAGATCCCTAGGTCACATTGACCTATCCTGACTGTTCAAAACACTCATAGGCAGATCCCTAGGTCACAATGGCCAACCCTGACTGTTCGAAACACCCATAGGCAGATCTCTAGGTCACCTTGACCTACCCTGACTGTTAAATCACTCGAAGGCAGATATCTTGGTAACCTTGACCTATCTTGACTGTTAAATCTCTCACAGGCAGATCTCTCAGTAACCTTGTCCTACCTTGACTGTTAAATTACTCATTGTCATATGCAGAACTCTAGGTAGCCTTTACCTATCACTCACAGGCATATCCATAGGTCACATTGACCTACTTTGACTGCTAAATTACTCATAGGCAGATTCCTAGGTGACATTGACCTACATTGACTGCTAAAGCTCACATGGGCAGATCTCTAGGTCATCTTGACCTACCTTGACTGTTAAAGCACCCATAGGCATTTCCCTTAACCTACCTTGAATATTAAATCAATCATAGGCAGATCCGTATGTCACATTGACCTACCCTGACTGTTCAAAACCCTCATAGGCAGATCCCTAGATGACATTGACCTACCCTAACTGATCAAAACACTCATAGGCAGATTTCTAGGTAACCTTGACCTACCGTGAATGTGAAATCATTCATAGCCAGATCTCTAGGTAACATTGACCTGCCTTGACTGTTAAAGCACTCATATGCAAATATCTAGGTCACTGTGATGTACCTTGACTGATAAAGCACTTACAGAAATATTACTAGGTCACATTGACGTTATCTGACTGTTAAAGCACTCATAGGCAGATCTTTAGGTCACACTGACCTACTTTGACTGTTAAAGCACTCAAAGGCAGATTTCTAAGTCACCTTGACCTACCTTGACTTTTAAAGCACACATGGGCATATCTCTAGGTCATCTTGACCTACTTTGTCTGTTAAAGCACTCATAGGCATATCCCTTTGTCACATTGACCTATCTTGACTGTTATATCATTTATAGGCAGATCCGTAGGTCACATTGACCTACCCTGACTGTTCAAAACACTCATAGGCAGATCCAAGGTCACATTGACCTACCCTGGCTGTTAAAGCACTCATAGGCAGATCTCTAGGTACCCTTGACCTACCGTGACTGTTAAATCACTCATAGGAAGATCTCTAGGTCACCATGACCTACCTTGACTGTTAAAGCACTCATAGGCAGATCTCTAGGTCACCCTGACCTACCTTGACTGTTAAAGCACTCATAGGCAGATCCTTAGGTCACATTGACCTACTTGACTGTTAAATCACTCATAGGCAGATCGCTATGTAACACTGACCTACCTTGACTGTTAAAGCACTGGTAGGCAGATCCCTTTGTCACATTGACCTACCATTACTGTTAAAGTACTCATAGACAAATTCACCCTAGGTCACATTGACCTACCTTGACTTTTAATGCACTCAGATGCAAATCTCTAGATCACCCTAACCTACCTTGACTGATAAAGCATTCACAGACATATCCCTGGGTCACATTGACCTTCTCTATTGACCTTCTCTGTCTGACTGTTAATGCACTCACAGGCAGATCCCTATGTCACCTTGACCAACTCTGTTATAGCACTGTTAAGCAGATCCCTAGGTCACATTGACCTACCCTGACTGTTCAAAACACTCATAGGCAGATCCCTAGGTCACATTGACATACCCTGACTGTTCAAAACACCCATAGGCAGATCGCTAGGTCACCTTGACCTACCCTGACTGTTAAAGCACTCATAGGCTGATCCCTAGGTCACATTGATGGACCTTGACTTTTGAAACACTCATAAGCAGATCTCTAGGTCACCTTGACTGTTAAATCACTCATAGTCGCAGAAAGGTCTCATTGACCTACCTTGACTGTTAAATCACTCATAGGCAGATTCTTATCTCACATTTACCTACACTGACTGTTCAAAACACTCATAGGCAGATCCCTAGGTAACATTGACCTACCCTGATTGTTAAAGCGCTCATGGGCAGATCTCTAGGTAACG
This sequence comes from Cyrtodaria siliqua, assembly GCA_037043455.1. Lineage (NCBI taxonomy): Eukaryota > Metazoa > Mollusca > Bivalvia > Adapedonta > Hiatellidae > Cyrtodaria > Cyrtodaria siliqua. The sequence continues at coordinate 142,537 of JAWPHD010004916.1, forward strand.
TTGACCTACCATGACTGTTAAATCACTCATAGGCAGATCTCTAGGTCACATTGACCTACCTTGACTGTTAAATCTCCGATAGGCAGATCCCTAGGTCACATTGACCTACCTTGACTTTTAAAACACTCATATGCAGATCCCTAGGTCACATTGACCTACACTGACTGTTGAAGCACTCATAGGCAAATCTCTAGATAACCTTGACCTACCGTGACTGACCTATTGACCTTCTCTAACTGTTAAAGCACTCACAGGCAGATCCCTAGGTAACCTTGACCTTCTTTGTTAAATCACTCATAGGCAGATTCTTATCTCACATTTACCTACACTGACCGTTCAAAACACTCATAGGCAGATCCCAAGGTCACATTGACCACCCCTGACTGTTAAATTACTCATAAGCAGATTCCTAGGTGACATTGACCTACATTGGCTGTTAAAGCCCACATGGGCAGATCTCTAGGTCATCTTGACCTACCTTGACTGTTAAAGAAAGCACTCATAGGCATATCCCTTTGTCACATTCACCTACCTTTACTGTTCAAAACACTCATAGGCAGATCCCTAGGTCACATTGACCAACCCTGACTGTTCAAAACACCCATAGGCAGATCTCTAGGTCACCTTGACCTACCCTGACTGTCAAAGCACTCATAGGCGGATCCCTAGTTCACATTGACCTACCTTGACTGTTAAATCACTCATAGTCAGATCTCTAGGTAACCTTGACCTATCTTCACTGTTAAATCACTCACAGGCAGATCTCTAGATAACCTTTACCTACCTTGACTGTTAAATTACTCATTGTCATATGCAGAACTCTAGGCAGCCTTTACCTACTACTCACAGTTTCCGTAGGTCACATTGACCTTCTCTGACTGTTAAAGCACTCACAGGCAGATCAGTAGGTTAACTTGACCTACTCTGTTAAAGCACTGACAGGCAGATCCCTAGGTCACATTGATCTATCCCGACTGTTCAAAACACCCATTAGACAGATCTCTAGGTCACCTTGACCTACCCTGACTGTTAAAGCACTCATAGGCGGATCTCTAGTTCACATTGACCTACCTTGGTTTTTAAATCACACATAGGCAGATATCTAGGTAACCTTGACCTATCTTGACTGTTAAATCAGTCACAGACAGATCTCTAGGTAACCTTGACCTACCTTGACTGTTAAATTACTCATTGTCATATGCAGAACTCTAGGTAGCCTTTACCTATCACTCACAGTTTCCATAGGTCACATAGACCTACTTTGACTGTTAAATTACTCAGAAGCAGATTCCTAAGTGACATTGACCTACATTGGCTGTTAAAGCCCACATGGGCAGATCTCTAGGTCATCTTGACCTACCTTGTCTGTTAAAGCACTCATAGGCAGATCCATAGGTTACATTGACCTACTTTGACTGTTTAAGCACGCGTCGGTAGATCTCTATGTCACCTTGACCTACATTGACTGTTAAATCACTCATAGGCAGAACCTTAGGTCCCATTGACCTACCTTGCCTGTTAAAGTACTCATAGGCAGATGACCACTCCATAGGTCTCATTGAATGTTAAGCATTCATATGCAGATCTGTAGGTCATCTTGCTATCTAGACTGTTAAAGCACTCACAGGCAGATACCAAGGTCACCTTGACCTACCCTGACTGTCAAAGCACTCATAGGCGGATCCCTAATTCACATTGACCTACCTTGACTGTTAAATCACTCATAGTCAGATCTCTAGGTAACCTTGACCTACCCTGACTGTTAAAGCACTTATAGGCGGATCTCTAGTTCACATTGACCTACCTTGACTGTTAAATCACTCATAGGCAGATATCTAGGTAACCTTGACCTATCTTGACTGTTAAATCAGTCACAGACAGATCTCTAGGTAACCTTGACCTACCTTGACTGTTATATTACTCATTGTAATATGCAGAACTCTAGGTAGCCTTTACCTATCACTCACAGTTTCCATAGGTCACATTGACCTACTTTGACTGTTAAATTACTCAGAAGCAGATTCCTAAGTGACATTGACCTACATTGGCTGTTAAAGCCCACATGGGCAGATCTCTAGGTCATCTTGACCTACCTTGTCTGTTAAAGCACTCATAGGCAGATCCATAGGTTACATTGACCTACTTTGACTGTTTAAGCACGCGTCAGTAGATCTCTATGTCACCTTGACCTACATTGACTGTTAAATCACTCATAGGCAGATCCATAGGTTACATTGACCTACTTTGACTGTTTAAGCACGCGTCGGTAGATCTCTATGTCACCTTGACCTACATTGACTGTTAAATCACTCATAGGCAGATCCATAGGTTACATTGACCTACTTTGACTATTTAAGCACGCGGCGGTAGATCTCTATGTCACCTTGACCTACATTGACTGTTAAATCACTCATAGGCAGATCCATAGGTTACATTGACCTACTTTGACTGTTGAAGCATGCGTCGGTAGATCTCTATGTCACCTTGACCTACCTTGCCTGTTAAAGTACTCGTAGGCAGTTGACCACTCCATAGGTATCATTGAATGTTAAGCATTCATATGCAGATCTGTAGATCATGTTGCTACCTAGACTGTTAAAGCACTCACAGGCAGATACCTAGGTTATATTGACCTAACCTGACTGTTATAGTACTCACAGGCAGATACCTAGGTCATCTTGGCCTACCTTGCTCATTACAGCACTCATAGGTATATGTAGTTAAAGATAGCATCAAGTCATGTTTAACCTGAAGCATTGATGTTCAACAGCAGCTCCATTTCTTCTTGTATTCTCATCCAGGAGGAGCTCAAACTCAAGCAGAAGTACCACTTCATGATGAAATCAACACATGATATCCGTGATGGACATATTTGGCTGAGTATCTTCTCCAAGCCTGCCAGCAGTACCTTCACACGTGTGCAGCGTCTCACGTGTGCTCTATCTCTTCTGTTGACCACCATGCTGACCAATATCATGTTTTACGGCATACCCACGGATGACCCGGATGATCAGCTCTCGGAAAGGGGATTCACTATTTCTCTCTCGCAGATTGTTATAGGTACAAAGCAAAACTGGCTTGTAACAAGTTCTCACTATATCAATATAACATTGATAAATAAATACATTTTATATCAAATTCCTGATAGAGGTAATTAAATTAATGGCATTGAATGTGTCCTGTTAATTGAGACAGTGACCTCTGAGGTAGATGAGATGGATAAAGTTTCCCATGGCACATGTCACAGAGGTCATTAAATTCATTAAAAGCAGAAAAGAAATTGGAATCTGCAGCCAACCTAGCCCATAACTTGGCAAAATATTGACCTTTGGGTGTGAAGCTTTATGACAATATGGCAGTATGGAGATGATGCACATCCTTTTCTTTTTTATCAAGTCAAAAATGTGGTTACCATGGCAACAAAATAAAAAATACTGTTTGAGATATTTAAATAAAATTTGGTGCGTGGATCCCTAGCAATCAGGAGATGATGCACTGAAAACAGCCTTTCATGCCAGCCCTATTATTCCTTATTGTTAGACCCCCCGCCAATGAAGTTGACGGGGATGTATACTGGTTTGTGCTTGTCCATCCATCTGTAGACCAAACTATTGTGTGCTTAACTCCTCATTCATTTTAAGGTGGATTGTTTTTATATTTGGCAAGCTGATTAATCATGATTTGAAGAAGTTGGTGAAGAAAACGATTTTTGATTCGATTAGTTTTTACACAAGTTATGGCCCTTTGATTTTATATTATTTAATCTATATATATATTATATAGGGGCCAACATATTGTGTGTTTAACTCCTCATATTTTTCAGGTGGATAGTTTTAATATTATACTTTCTGATTAAGTATGATGTGAAGATGATGATCGAAAAAAAAAAACGAATTTTGATTTTAGAATTTTTACATGACTTTTGACTCTTTAGTTTTCTTATATATATTATATGGTGTCTAACTTCCCATTCATTATTTGTTGGATTGTTTTAGTATTTGGCATGCTGATTAAGTATGGTGTAAAGATGTTAGTGAAGAAAACAGTTTTTGATTTTGTCGTTTTTACATCAGTTATGGCCCTTTGATTTTCTTACATATATAGGGAAATATTGTGTGTCTAACTCCTCATTCATTAATAGGTGGATTGTTTTAATACATGGTCTGCTCATTTACTATGATATGAATATGTCAGTGAAGAAAATATTTTTGATTTATTAGTCCCCTACCGGTTCGGACCGGAGGGGACTTTAGGTTTGCCCCCCGTCAGTCAGTCAATCAGTGGGTCAGTCTGTCAGTTTTTTTGTCCGAACTGTAACTTTGTCATGCATCGTGGGATTTTGAAATAACTTGGCACAAATATTCACCATAATGAGACAGCATGTCCCACGCAAGACCCAGGTCTGTAGCTCTAAGGTTAAGGTCACTCTTGGAGGTAAAAGGTCGGAAATAGGTTTAACCGGGCTGTTAATTTTTGTCATGCATTGTGGGATTTTGAATTAACTTGGGACAAATGTTCACCATAATGACACGGCATATCATGCGCAAGATCCAGGTCCATAGCTCAAAGTTCAAGGTCACACTTGGAGGTTAAAGGTCAGAAATAGGCTTGTCCGGGCTGTAACTTTGTCATGCATCGTAGGATTTTGAAATAACTTAGCACAAATGTTCACCATAATGAGACGGCATGTCGCGCACAAGACCAAGGTCCGTAGCTCAAAGGTCAAGGACGCGATACCTTCAGAACACAGGAACACGTATTTTACAGCTAAACATGGTAAGGTATTCAACATTCCTTGTATGATCATTCACATGGCTACATTCAACCTTTCTTATGGGTACATTCAAAGATAACTGTTTCTTCAATAACTTCAGAATTAACAAACTGGCTAATAACAACTTTATTTCTTTGAAATTTTTGCAGTTATTGTGTTGACGAAACACAGTAACCTTTAACAGCAGTTTGACATTTGTGCAATTATTGTGTTGACAAAACAGTAACCTTCGACAACTGTCCAGCTGCTGAATTGTTAATTTTGCACAAGACCCGGTAGGGGACTATGGCCATCCCTCGGACTGCTTCTTGTTTTTTTCATGAGTTATTATGACCCTTTGTAGTTGTAGCCAGTGTGAATTTGTTACTACCCATTCATTGGCTTATTAATTGTTTTTATGTATTTCTGATTATTCTGTTTCAAGTGAATATGATCATAAAGGAAAATTGTATTGGTGCAAAAAGTGGCGGGGTCAAAGTGGCGGGGTCAAAGTGGCAGAGGCGGGAGTATATTTGTCTGCCTTTAGCGACAGTTTTAGTTTCCTATTTTCTTGATTTCAGCTCTATTTTCCCCTATTTTCTTGATTTCAGCTCTATTTTCCCCTATTTTCTTGATTTCAGCTCTATTTTCCCCTATTTTCTTGATTTCAGCTCTATTTTCCCCTATTTTCTTGATTTCAGCTCTATTTTCCCCTATTTTTCTTCAAAATAGCCCTATTATACCTACTTTTTTGAAAATGAGAATGATGAAACAATGGGGGGAAAAAGAAAAAGAAGTAATTTATTTAAGTGATTATTTTAAGACTGTCTTGTATAAATATATAGGGATGAATACAATTGACAAAAACTCATGTTCAATACATTTTTAATCAGTTTTCTTCGGAACTCGACATCTGTTAAAACAGGTTAAGCAATTCATTATTTCATGTTTGGAATATTTTGGCCACAAGAGAACAACTTACAAAGGTTGGAGGTCCGTACCAGACAGGACTTCTTTTTATTTGTTCATATCATTGTCCATACCAGACATGACATACTATTTCCATATAATAATAATAATAATAATAATTTCTTTATTTAACGAAGGTTAAAACACATTAAGTTATGCATATAAAATACAAACACTTATTTTCAACGTGGCCTTCAAACAATAATGCAATAACAGTTATAAATATATACGTAGTAGTTTATGTACAGATACTTTTTCTATTAAGACATCGTCAATATATAAAAACATTTCTTTGAGTCTATATGAGAGTCCATACCAGACAGGACCTACTATTCTCAAACATAGTCCAAATCATTAAGGACTTATTACATTTATGGGCTGTTTCATCATGTTTCCAAAAAGTTAGGGGTCCCAAGGGAGCTATGCATTAGATCTTCCTTTGAAACAGTATTTTTGGCAGAACCCTGACCCCTATTTAAATAACAAAACCATATTTGTTAATGAAACCTAATTAATGTTATACTAGTAAATTTGTTTATTAAATCATATTAAATCATAGGAAATCATCATGATAACCCGGAGGTGCCATGACTATTCGCTCTGATTTATCAAATACAAATAGTAAGTTATCAGCATTTTTCGTCTCGAGAGCATAGCTATATATATATATATAATGCCATAACGAGACAATGCTTCATTGATTTAAATGAACCTCCAACCTTCGGCTTTAAAATTTCCGCCACTAAATGTTTCGAAGAAAGTTGTCCCCCAAATTCTAAGAAATGCGCAATATATCCATATTCAACTATTGCGCTCTAATCGTACAATATCACTATTCACAAAACCTTCTATAGCACATTATCTGTAAAAAATTGCATTTCCAACATTTGACGAATGTACACTCTTGCTAACAGGTCTTTCAAGATCATACCCCTTGTCCCATACCAGTGAACTCGCCCACCTAGATGCTCCAGTCGGAGATTAGCGGCACCCCGTCTTACCGCAAATTCACCTGCCCAAGTTACCAAAGAATCATCCACTATCCAAAAGTCCGAACAAATTGTAAAAAAAAATCTATGTCGTTCTGATGTAGGTTGATACGCAGCTGGATTTCCATCTATCTAGTTGTTTTTAATTCTTCTGATCTGAGATCAGCAGAGTTTATGCCACGGTGCGGCGTCCGTCGTCCGTCCGTCTGTCTGTCCGTAAACTTTTATTTTTAGCAACTACTCCTCTGAAACTACTAGATGGATATTCATGAAACTTTACAGAAATGTTGCCCATGAAGTCTAGTTGATCCTAGCAAAAATTCATGTTGATGTGAAATCCAAGCTGGCCGCCAAAGCTAAAAATAGATTTTTAAAATACAAGTTTGTAGCGACTACTTCTTGAAAACTATAAGTGATATTGATATGGGACTTTTTCTAAAATGATCAGCATGACATGATGTTGGTCGTTGTCAAAAATCATTTTGATTCGACGTTAAACATGGCTGCCAGCGGCCATCTTTGTTTACATAGAGTTATATAGTAAAAACTTGTAGCGACTACTCTTCTGAACCTACGTTGCGGATTTTCATGAAACTTTACAGGAATGTTGGTCTTGATGTGTAATTGATCCTAGCAAAATGTCAGAGCGGCTGGAAATTTAAGATGGCTGCCACAGCTAAAAATAGATTTATAAAAAATAAGTTTGTAGCGACTACTTCTTGAAAACTAGAAGTGATATTGATATAGGACTTTTTCTAAAATGATCAGCATGACATGATGTTGATCTGAGTCGAACATTATTTGGATTCGACGTTAAACATGGCTGCCAGTGGCCATCTTTGTTTACATAGAGTTATATAGTAAAAACTTGTAGCGACCATTCCTCTAAAACTACTTGACAGATGTTTAGGAAACTTCACAGGAATGTTGCTCTTGATGTCTAGTTGATCCTAGCAAAATTTCAGGCTGACCAGAAATTCAAAATGGCCACGACGGCTAAAAATAGATTTAAAATAAATAAATTTGTAGCGACTACTTCTTGAAAACTGTAAGTGATATTGATATGGGACATTTTCTAAAATGATCAAAATGACATGATGTTGATCCTTGTGGAAATTTATTTCGATGCAACTATAAACATTGCCGCTAGCAGCCATCTTTGTTTACATAGATTTATATAGTAAAAACTTGTAGCGACTACTCCTCTGAAACTACTTGACACATTTTCACAGGAATGTTCCTCTTGATGTCTAATTGATCCCAGATTTTTTTTAGGTCCGCCGAAAATTCAAGATGGTCGCCATGGCTAAAAACAGATTTTTAAAAAAAAAGTTTGTAGCAACTACTTCTTGAAAAGTGTAAGTGATATTGATATCAGCATGACAAGATGTTGATCCTTGTCGAAAATTATTTTGATTCAACATTAAACATGGCTGCCAGTGGCCATCTTTGTTTACCTAGAGTTATATAGTAAACACTTCAACTTGTAGCGATTACTCCTCTGAAACTACTTGACATTTTTTTATGAAACTTCACAGGAATGCTGATCACCTAGCTATCAAAGTCTATCAGTAGAGCTTCAAATTCATTGACCTCTTGTTTTGTTTTGTTTTTTTGTTGTTGTTGTTTTTAGAGATTCACAAGACACACCCTGAGAAGTCAATACTGTAGCTCGCATGGTCCGAAATCAATGGGACTTAAAACGACCAAATGGGAGACCTCAGTAAACAATTGTTTTTGGAAAAACTGCTGTAAATTGATACCTTGTCAAAGGTTTTGTATTCAAATGATAGAAAAGAAATAGCTTATTTCTAAATAATCCTTCAGTGCTTGAAGACAACACGTCCCCTTATCACTCACTGCTGGTATACGCAACATTGTACCACCTAGATCTTCACCGCGTGCACGTCGCAGAGTGGGCACTGTCAACAATCATGCAGGGTGACCTACTTGGTCGCCCTTGCCAGCACATCCTACAAAGTTGTACGAGATAGGATTGCGGATCTTTTATTACTTGTAGTATAAGTCACTGGCTTATATGATGCAGCACTAACGGAATGATTGTTGATTGACCGAGAGTGAAGATGTCTCCTTCGTCCCGCCAGACGTTGTACAGCGCCAGGAACAACTACAACTGGAGGGAAGCCTGGCGCTGTACACGGAGCGAAGGAGCCATATCAACCTGCGTGCCAGAAGAGAATAGAACTATCCTACGTTAGTTGCTATAGCCACCGGGGACGCAGGTTGCAACTGGCGGGTGTGGCCCTAAGGGGGATCGCCCAGTAGTGTAGGCAGCACCACCTAGACGTCGTTCCAGACCCCCCACCTCTCCGCCACAGCGACAACCACAGAGCAACAGCGACATCTACCTACATATCTACAAGAGAAATGACGACACAGCAGCACCACATCAACCAACACACTCATCTAGAGAAGTCCAGACTCTATTGTGCCCATAGCGACCAGGGTTCTCCAGGCGTTTTAGTTGGCGGAGGGACTTTAAAACTTTGAAATAACAACAACAACAACGCAACATTGTAGGATTACCATTTTGATTTGTTTTTGAGATGCGTATGCAAATGCATACTGCTTGGAAATTTACCTTGAAAGATATATCTTTCCTCGATAATGGCTTCTGTCTTTGTGTATGTGTTGTAAAGACAACCTCGTAAACCATAGTACCTAAATAAATACGGTGCTTTGAACAATTTTGTTTCGAAATTAAAAGTACAGATGCAATGTAATGACCCACAAATTAAGAATGATATCAGTTATTGGGGCCCTCGTGTCTTTGATCTTGCCTAATTAGTATCCCTGTTATCAGCAAAATGTTGTGTGTGATGGGACTGATAACCCCTTTCATTATTCTGCTCGAAATTTGACCCAAGATTTATAGTGCAGTGTTGGTTTCTATGGGAAGTTGCATTGCTACACGGAAACCACCCACAAGATCCTGCATTAATCCCAAAACAGCGGGGTCAAAGCTCTTTTGTTAGCATTACTATTTGGAGCATAAGAGTGGGCGCACTCGACTTAACCCTCATCCACAAATCAGTATTAATTTTGCCCCACGATTGAGGGTAGGAGGCTTGCCTCAGTCTAAACTGTTCGTCATATGAACGCCATGCAAAAGAACTGCTATTGCGATGTGCTGCTTCCCTGATTATGGACATGTATTGTAAAAATTCTGCTACTTTTTCAATATTTGTCTTGGTATGTATGCTAACAAATATGCGGAAATCATCAGTCCATTGCTCAATGCTTTACCTACTTTACCTACTTTATCTTTAGACTGGGCTTGAAACGTTTCATCTTCGTTCATTTTTATTGTACTACCGGAACAAATTTCCTGTAATTCAATATTTTCCTTCAACAACATTGACAAGATATTGGTTTGACCATAGTTTTTGGCATATGGACAATGGCATATGTATGCCAAAGTCATCCATACCACACCTCATTTCTTGTACTTCCAAGTTAACATCACAGGTCCGATATCCAAAAGTATTTGCATTGAAAGGTTGTTTGAAGGCATATGGTTTAAATGCACAGACTCTCACAATGTTTGCTCAAAATCAATAACTGGAGCCTGTGTATGGCTAACTAAAGTTAGCTTGTCCGTGCTCCACGTTTGGCCCGTCTGCAATCTTGAATCCCCAAGTCGTCGTCGCACAGCTGCAAATGCTCATTCTCCTTGTGTTGAGCCTGGGGTTCTTTCCTAGACGTCTTCTTCCTAGTTGCTCCCCGTGTGGTTGCCGGGGTAGAATACAACCACTGCAAACACACCGTCACATGCAGAGGGGTAGGACCCCCCCATTCATATTCATTTTGTCATTTTTTGTTCATGCTCATTAAAGGTCTTCATCATGACCCCTGCATTGTTTCAGGTGCCATCTCGCTCACATCACTAAGAGCAGTGGCAGAAAAACAATAAACGTGGCTCCAGCGTAAATGGAGTTTTTACGATAGAATTTGCAGCAACTCTGCAGTTCAGGGTGAGAAGGTTCTAGGCCCATTTTCAATATTTTATCTCGATGTACATGGAAGATTGCGCCTTAAAACCCCAATTCAATTCAATTCAATTCTTCCTAGTTGCATCCTACACTCGCCAAACGTAAGCGCCAAAGCCCCAAACGGGGTTTACCTCTCCCCGACATGCCACATGGTCAGAAAATGTTGAACAAATTAATTTAAAGTCAAGACACGATGCTCTCTGTGTGAAGTCAGCTGAAAGAGTGAAAGAATTTCAATCAAAACATTCCGAATGAAAATTGAATTACTTCGTCCTCAATGTTTTCGACCCCGCTTTATTCGTACTTTGGTACGAATTGCCAAGTATGATTCGCTCTTAGACAACCAATGCCGAATGACAATGTTCCCGGAATTAGGTCAAGAAAACTAAAATAATTGTGGGCTATTGAATAAGCTATATACTTTATAATTATCCACAAAATCTTTAAGATATATTTTCAAATTGTGTGCTCTTCAATGCCATGATGTCTGCAATGGCTGTTTTCATGTTGAGGCTCTATTCTTATTGTCACCTTCACTGGATACAAGTATTTAAGAGGTTGACAATTTCTGCTGAAGAATGCAAATGAAAACATGAAAACAGTCTACAGAAGACATTACTGGCATGTGAGTATATGTCATTGAATCTAATTTTCTGGAGACAGGTATAAGTATTCTACTCTTCTTCAACTACTTTTTTGCAATGAAAATCCCTATTTCCCCCTACTTTCTTGGAGTTTGGAGCCCTACTTTCTCCCTATATATTCATTCCTGTATATTGTATTGCAGGTATTAGAGATATTTTCTATATTTTATTGCAGGTATTTCAAATATTTCCTGTATATTTTATGGCAGGTATTACAAATATTTCCTGTATATTGTATTGCAGTTATTACAGATATTTCCTGTATATTGTATTGTGGGTATTACAAACATTTCCTGTATATTTTATTGCATGTATAACAAATATTTCCTGTATATTGTATTGCAGGTATTACAAATATTTCCTGTATATTGTAATGCACGTATTGTATTGGAAGCATTACCAATATTTCCTGTATAATGTATTGCAGATATTGCAAATATTTCCTGTATAGTGTATTGCAGGTATTATAGATATATCCTGTATATTTTATTGCAGGTGTTACACATATTTCCTGTATAATGTATTGCAGGTATTACAGATATATCCTGTATATTGTATTGCAGGTGTTACACATATTTCCTGTATATTGTATTGCAGGTATTGCGAATATTTTCTGTTTATTGTATTGCATGTATTACCAATATTTCCCGATATTGTATTGCAGGTATTACAAATATTTCCTAATATTTTATTGCAGGTGTTACTAAATTATTCTGTATATTGTATTGCGGATATTACAAATATTTTCTGTATATTGTATTGCAGGTATTACTAATATTTTCTGTATATTACATTGCAGGTATAGAGAGTAGTTTGATCATGTTCCCAGTCAACTTACTGATCGTCCAGTTGTTTCTCAGAGTAAAACCCAAACCACGGAAGTCCACACAGCCCCCACCTAGAAGTGCCAAAAAAAAATCAACAAGAAAAACATCCTTAAAGGACAGAATCATAGCTACTAACATTGCCAAATTGGAACTTGGTGACAATCTGTCAGATGAATTTAAGGAGTGCATATCTTACTTTGACATTGAATTGGTTAGTTCAGAAATTATGGCCATGGCTCGTAATCCAGATAGGTATGACCGGTCACCAGAATATGACGCTAGAAAAGAAATGGCCGTAATCAGAGGAGTAGAATCTACAGGAGATGTAGAAGAGGACTCTGATTCAGACACAGATGAAGGCAGTTTCCATATTGATGTGGTAGATGCCTATGGCATAGGATCTGCAGCGGATATGGGAGAATACCCTAGGATGGGTGCAGCTTCGAGAGAACACTCCAGGATGGGTACTGCAACTAAAATGAGAAAATACTCCGACATAGGTGCTGTCCCTGAAGCAACAGTAAGCAGAACAACCGAATGGGAAACATTCCATATTGAAATGCAATGCACCCAGGTTTAATTGGTTAACTAACCTAATGGTACTAAGAATAAATAAAAGCATTTTTGTATGCCTGTTTGGGAGTGTCCGTCTGGACGCATATAAACAATTTTTCACATTCTGGACGATAATTTTGAAACCATATCAGCCACACTCATGAAGCATGGGAGACACTTATACATCACTTTATTAGCTCGACTATTTGAAGAAAAGAGAGCTTATGTAATCACCCCAGCGTCGGCGTCCCACATCAAGGTTTGCGTGTAAGCTGTGTTTACAAGTCTATATCTCTTGCATATCTTATTCCAGCACAATCAAATCTGGCCATGGGCTTCCTTATAGCATTATCTTAAGGGTCACATAAGCAATTTTGGTTCCTGTAACCCATGAGCTCCCATGGAACCCAAATTATGATAGCCCATAAAATGTGTCCCATTTCACATCAAATTTTACGTGTAATCTGTGTTTACAAGTCTATATGTCTTACATTTCTTACCCTAGCACAACCAAATTTGACCATTAGCTTTCTTATAGCATTATCTTAGGGCCTGCTTCAGTAATTTTGGTTCCTGTACCCACTGGGCTCCCACGGAACCCAAATTCTGATAGCCCTTAAAATGTGTCTGTTTCACATCATATTTTTCGTGCAAGCTGTGTATACAGGTATATATCTCTTACATATCTTGTCCTAGCTGAACTAAATTTGGGAATTGGTTTTCTTATAGTATGTTGTAAAGAAGCGGGTAAGTAATAATTTTGGGCTCCATGGAACCCAAATTGTAATGGCCCGTAAAATGTGCAATAAAGGCAGATCTAGGTTTGCATGTGAGCATGTATATATCTATAATTTCGGTTTGGGATTTCTTATAGCTTCATACTTCACCCATATTGGGGCATAGGCTCCCTCCTCCATCCCAACCACACACCCGCTGCCCCCACTCCCTCCGTCCCCCTCCCAACCCCCCCCCCCCCCACTTTTTTTTTATTTTTACATATTTCTGTGTTGTTTTAGTCAATTCTTACACATATATGTTGCCCCCTCCCCACCCCCGCATCTCACAACCCCACTGCCCCCCCACCCCCCCCCCCCCTCCCACCCCACCACCACACACACACACACACACACACACTTGAAACTCTATATTTATTATGTTTTTACATATTTCTGTGTTGATTTAGTCAATTCTTACACATAGCTTCTTACACATTTATATATGTTGCCCCCTTCCCACCCCCACACCTATCCCCACACCGCCTCCTCCCCGCCTCCTCCCCCACTCGAAACTGTTTTTTTGAGTCGCCATGCGTGAGCATGGCTGACTCTTTGGAATCGTGTATGTATATACTGCAATGTCTGAATATGGAGTTTTTAAAACGGGTGCGGAGCTTTACCATTTTCGGCAATGTAGTCACCTTTAACTGCCTCAAATACAACTTAATTTGATAAGGTGACTGACATGAACATTATGTATACCGATTAATATAACTACTGATTGTGAAATAATGAAATAATTGTAATTATATACAGTCTAAACGTGTCCTTTTTTTGTAGATTTACCGAAATATTATTCGCATTAATACACCAATAATCGGATGGGGAGCTTTACGCACTTCGGGAATGCACTTCGAGAATGTAGTTCCTTTAACTGCCTCAAGTATAACTTAATTTCATAAGTAGACTGACATAAACGTTATATATACCGAATAATATAACTACTGATTGTGAATAATTGTCATTGTATACAGTATATACGTGTCTTTTTTGCAAATGTACCGAAATACTAAGCGCAATAATACACGTATAAATATTTTATGAATGGAAAGTTTCAATAGCGTAGTTACCCGGATGTCGAAACATCTCATTAATATAAATTATTTTCATTCAATAGTGCAGCAGAAACTCGATAATTATCCATTTATTCAGAACTAATAATTTGAAAATGTACAATCATTGACGAAAAATAAGCAATCAATTAACACATTTTCCGCCAAAATTTCTATGCCAGCAAGCTAAACATGCCGCTCATGCGTGGCCTACAGCGTGACCTAGATAATGAGCTTTACCGTCAAATTGGGAACTAAATGTCCGTAAACATTGTAGTTATTGTGCCTAGTACTTTGAGTAATAGTATAGCATCTACTACAAATAAATACACAAGTTGATGAAAAGAATTTGTCAAGAAGTCCTCATTTCTACTACCAACAACAACAAGGTAACAAATCCAATAGTTTAAAGGGAAACAAGGCAATCTTTGCATTACGGTAAAAAGAAGAAGAAAAATACAAATGTTTTGGCATTTACCTATATGTAGTGTTTATTTCCTTGCTGGAATTCAATAAAAAATAATTATCTCACAGTGTATCAACAGGAAGTCTATTGGAACATACACTCGAAAACCAAAACCGACACGGTTGCCAAAAATAATTCCGTCCCAAGCATTTTTCGAAAATTAGAAAAAGTAATTTTTTAATATTGTGTGCCCAGATACTTCATCCCATTGGTGGAATGTTATGCAGAACAATTTAAATAAAGGATGTCAGCAAGAAACCGTGCTTAAAAAAGTGTTTTTAATAAAAAAACGAGGCCTTTGAAAAATTATTACTTTCGTACCCACGTCATTCGACCTTATTGTAGCTTTGCTTATCTTGCCTCTAACAAGCTTTTACCATGTTTTAGACATGCTGTAAATAAAGCGTATGATTGTGTTTTGATGCATTAATCAGAAGAAAATGCAATATACCAGATACTGACCATACTTCTTTTTTTGTTTACAGTTCATATATTTTTATTGATATATTTTTTACTGCTTTAATTGTTGATTAACTTTGCAATAACTTTCATTTTCTTGTAGACGGATTTATATAGCTCAACTTCTCTTTCTAATCATTTTCTTTGTTTTCCTTAATATATACAACAAAATGTTTACAAACAGTATAAGCAGAGGAAGACAGATTTAAAAGAGCAGCTGAGCTATATACCAATATTCAAAAGAAAACAAGAGGTTACAAGATATTCTACAGTTAACAGTATATGTTTATCCACCAGTTATATTGCTTTCTGCTTTCAATTTGCATCCTCCAAGTACTCGCAATTAAAATAAAAAGTTGAACAACAGAACTACATTTCTGTTTCTTTCATACCACCCTGCTGTCTATAGATACAAAGACAAAATGCTTCCTTGCTGGCATAATGATGAAACACTAAATTCAGTATCTCTGTCAGAAATATATCATCTTGTCAATATGAACAGCCTTACAATTTTCTACTTTAACATAAAACCAGCAGGGCGGCCCCGTGTGGTTTCGGGGCAAAGAATAGCACCACTGCAGATCCCTTTAAAGGGATAGGCAGAGGGGTAGAACCCCCCACCCAATTCATGTTCACTTTATCATTTTTTGTTCATGCTCATTAAAGGTCTTCATCATGACCCCTGCATTGTTTCAGGTGCCATCTCGCTCAAATCACTAGAGCAGTGGCAGAAAAACAATAAACGTGGCTCCGGTATAAATGGAGTGTCTACAATAGAATTTGCAGCAACTCTGCAGTTCTGCAGGTGAGAAGGTTCTAGGCCCATTCTCCATATTTTATCTTGATGTACATGGAGAATGAGCCAGGCATGTTCATTCCTGTTAGGCGCCATATAACCTTTCATGTGTTAAAACCCAATTCATTTCAATAAAACCAGCAGGTCAATTGATCTGTGTTATTTCCTTTGAACAAATGCGTGAGTGTCTGATTTATCAACAGTATTTCCGTTATGTACGCCAGTCAGTTAACCTAACCTTGCTTTGCTGGGTTGAACCAATACAGACACGGATTCTTCACAAGAACTTAACAACACATGTATCAATTCAGCTCGCTTACTCCAGTACACAAAACTCTCATGTTCTAAGCAGCAACATTTCATTTTAATACGCCACACCTGTAGAATTTAACATAACAGACAGACAGACACTGTTCAATCTTGGCGACTCTCAGGACCTTCAGTCCTTTGATTTTTTGATATTTTTTTTTACATATTTCTGTGTCGTTTTTAACTCCTACACATAGCTATGGGTTGCCCCTCCCCTCCCACGCCCCGCCCCCCCACGACACGAAACTGGAATATTTTTTTTTTTACATATTTCCGTGTTGTTTTATGTCAATTCTTACATAGCTTCTTACATATATATGTTGCCTTCCCCACCCCCCTCCCCCGCCTCTCCCCCTGGACCCCCCCACTCAAAACCAGATTATTAATATTATTTTTTTTTACATATTTCTGTGTTGTTTTGGTCAGTTCTTACATAGCTTCTTACACATGTATGTTGCCCTCACCACACTACCCTCCACTCTCCAACTCCGCCCCCCCCCCCCCCCCCCCCCCCCCCCCCCCCCATCCCCCACAGCCACTCAGTACTCAATTTTTTGTATTTTTGTTTACACATATTGAATGTTGGATGCACAACCGCCCTGCCCCCCCCCCCCCCCCCCCCCCCCCCCCCCCACCATTGGTTTATGGGCTCCCCTCACATGGAGGAGGGGAATTGTTTTCATTTTATCTCACCCTCCCCTCCCACCCCCCACCCCCCATTGGTTTATGGGCTCCCCTGACCTGGAGGACAGAAGTAGGTGAATTGTTTTCATTTTATCTTCCATTATTTGGATATTAATATTTTAATTTGATCGCAATCATTTACATATTAAACAATTTAGATTAAATTCAGATACATCAATAAAAAAAATGAAATGAGACCACAATACAAATTGCCAGATATCAGCTCCCTCCCCGAGTTGCTTTTGACCACAAATTTCTTTAAAATTACAGCAATTTTGGATTAAATCATAAAAATAAGAAAACTTCACATAATTTTATATCGGCCCGAGTTTCTGTACAAGCCCCATCCCCCAACCCCACCCCACATTGTTTTAGCCTTGTTTTCTGATGGTATATTCTAGCTATATAATTTATTATTCTCTGAAAAAATCGAATAGTCGAGCTGCGCTGTTCTCCGACAGCTCTTGTCTGTCTTCCGCTCATTGTCGTCTGTCACATTTTAACCTGCAACATAATCTTGGCCATAACGTTAAAAGTATTTAATCGATGTTCATAAAACTTCATACACATCTTCATCTTACCTCATGTCCAATAACTCTTGACTTTCAATTTCGCAGGGTTATGACACTTTTCATACAACTTAATCTGCAACCTAACCAAGCTTATAACTGGTCATAACTTCAAATAAGCACATGACAGGTGATCCAGCGTGCTATGGAACTGGAACACTATTCTAGTTTCGTAATGTTAACTCAAGTATTAAATCCAAATTACAGATAGCAAGGATATAAAGCTAATATAAATTCATCTCCTTTCACAGATTTCACATTATAATACAAGTTTATTGAATTAAACTCATTCATTAACCAACAAGCCTTACTATTAAACCATGGTGTGGCCTTGTGCAAGAAAATCCTTTTCGCATGCGGGAGGTCGTGGGTTCAATCCCGGGCTGGTATATACAGTCAAACTTGTATTAGGCGACCACTCAAGGGAGTGTCTAAAAAGTGTCTAAATAGAATGAATATCTAAAACATACATACAAATATTGAACTGATGTTTTACAGGGGTTGGACATATTGGAAGCAAGGAATAGAGATGTTACTGTCACATCTGACAGTTCTGAACGTTTTGCCACAACACAAGGTGGTCAGGAGGTCAATTTTTACAACCGGTCAGTATGAGATCAATGTTCAGCTCTGTATTTACTTCTTATACTCATTCTAACAATCGACCTAGTTTGCAACAGACAACTCTCCACTTACTAGATGTAAACTCAGTTAAACAATCAATCCTCCATATACTACATAAAACTTAGTTTAACAATCAATTCTCCATATACTACATAAAACTTAGTTTAACAAACAGTTCTCCATATACTACATAAACTCAGTTTATCAATCAATTCTCCATACTACATAAAACGAACTTTAACTGTAAGTTCTCCATATACTAAAATAAACTCCGTTTAACAATCAGTTCTCCATATCCTACATAAACTCTGTTTATCAATCAATTCTCCATATACTACATAAAACTCAGTTTATCAATCAATTCTCCATACACTACATAAACTAATTTATCAATCAATTCTCCATATACTACATAAACTCAATTTATCAATCAATTCTACATATACTACATAAACTCACTTTAGCAAAAAATTCTCAATATACTGCATAAACTCAGTTTGTCAATCAGTTCTCCATTTACTGTGTAAACTCATTTTACCGGCATACATGTAAGTCATCTGTCTTACAAGCACCATAACTCGGTCATGCTTTTTGCCAAAATGATCCCCCTTTTCATGTTAGATTTAGCCCCACAAAAGGCTCATTGAAAAAAAAAAAAAGTTCATACTCGTTCCATAAATCTTAGATATAATTGGAACTCATTTAAAAATCCTATATATATTAAACTTTGTTTCAGTAACAGAAACTTCAACTCTAAAACGACATTTAATCCAGTAAAGAGAACTCCAAAAAAAGAAGTTTATCTCCCCTGATTCTGCAGATTACTTGAAGGCAAAGAGGGAGGCCGGTAAAGTGTACGTCATTTATTTCTTTCTGCCATATATCAGGTGTTTTATCTCCGTCTTTGCATCCGTTTTTCCTTAATTACAGTTATTCGTCATACATTCCTCTGTTTAAGAAACGGGTTGGCTTAAAACGACACACAACAATGTCAGCAATCAAACATTAAAGGAACACACGACAATTGTTAGTTTTATTCAAGCATTAAAATCAGTACCTCTATTTATTAATCCTACTTCATTTTCACTTTTTAACTGCCTGCACATAATTCGGCGTCGGTGTCCGCATTTTAAATCGACAACAACCGCTGCTCGAATTTTTCTGAAACTTTGTCAGATGCTTTGTTGGGTCAAGGGACGTCACGTAATGCCAAAATTACAAGGTCAAGATCATATTTTGCATTATTTTCCCAAAATTTAACCTTGGTAAGGTAAGTTAACCTTGGTAAGTTAAATTAACCTCAGTTAACTGTATATGATTCCCTCATTTCCTTTGATACTTGGTCATATGTATTGTTGGCATTGGTGGACATCACTGACTGACAAAAATTACCAAGGTCAAGGTCATATTTTGCTTATTTTCCCCAAACTTAACCCTGGTTAGGTAACTTAATCTTGGTTAGGTAACTTAACCTCAGTTAACTTTATGTGATTGCCTCACTTTATGTCTTTATACTTGGTCATATGTGTTGTTGGCATGGTGGACATCGATAAAAGATGAAATATACCAAGGTCAAGGTCATGTTTTGTGTTATTTACCCTAAACATCTGTTTGGTTAGATAAGTTAACCTCAGTTAACTTTTTCTGATAACTTTAATTTCTTTGTTTGAAACTTGGTCATATGTATTGTTGGCATTAGTGTATATCACTGAACGACAAAACATTGGTTCCCATCGCTGAATACCAAGGTCAAGGTCATATTTTGCGTTATTTTCCCAAAACTATACCTTGGTTAAACCACTTAACCTTAGTAACTTAACTTCTTATGATTACCTCGCTTTTATTTGTTTGATACTTGGTCATATGAAGTGTTGTCTTTGGTGGACATCAAGAACAAATTTAATAAAATATTTCTTATGCGGTTTGCCGTGGTGTGTGAGACCGAGGTTTTGTTTATATTTCAATTTGTCTTTGTCATTCTGCGGTTACCATGGATTTAAATATATAATTGGTGCAGTCTAATCACCAGTTACTGTCAGATTTACTCATTTGAAGTCCCTGTGGTCAAAGATTGATATTTGCCAGGTTGCCGTGGTGGTGTTTATATGTTGCCTTGGTGATTGTCATCGCGACATGTCTCTTGTCCTCCTACTTTATAATGTTGCGTTTTGATGTTTGCCAGTTTGCCTTGGTGATGTTTATCTGCTGCCTGGTTGATTGTCATCACAACATGTCTCGTGTCTTTCTTCTTTGTAATATATTTTGATACCTGCCAGGTTGCTGTGGTGATTTTTGTCTGTTGCCTGGGTGATTGCCATCACAACATGTCTCGTGTCTTTCCTCTTTGAAATTTATTTTGATATTTCCAAGGTTGCTGTGGAGGTGTTTGTGAGTTGCCTTGGTGATTGTCATCACGACATGTCTCGTGTCCTCCTACTTTGTAATGTTGCGTTTTGGTGTTTGCCAGGTTGCCTTGGTGATGTTTATCTATTGCCTGGGTGATTGTCATCACAACATGTCTCCTGTCTTTCTTCTTTGTAATGTATTTTGATACCTGGCAGGTTGCTGTGGTGATTTTTGTCTGTTGCCTGGGTGATTGTCATCACAACATGTCTCATGTCATTCTTCTTTGTAATGTGTCTCGTTATTTGCCAGGTTGCCGTGGTGGTGTTTGTATGTTGCCTGAGTGATTGTCATCGCGACATGTCTCGTGTCTTTCCTCTTTGTATCTCCCAGGTTGCTTTGGAGGTGTTTGTGTGTTGCCTGGGTGATTGTCATCGCGACATGTCTCGTGTCCTATTTTGTAATGTTGTATTTTTATATTTGCCAGGTTGCCGTGGTGGTGTTTGTATGTTGCCTGGGTGATCGTCATCGCGACATGCCTCGTGTCCTCCTACTTTGTAATGCTGTATGGTCTCATGTACGGCTACAAGCGCAGCGTAGAGTGGCTGGTATCTTTCATCACGGGATTTACACAGAGTGTGTTTGTACAACAGCCAATAAAGGTAATTACATGAGCACAACTTTTTAAGGGATTTCTGAAATATATGCCTCCTCATCGAAAAGGACAGTCTAAAAGCAATTGACGTTTATATATACTCGCCGTCATAAGAAAGTATCCACTTCTAAATATTGATATACAAATACCATGAGAACCAATAATCACCATTTTCGTATTATTATATTAGATACAACATTTACAAACATGTTTTAATATGCACTGATTTTAAGGCTTTGTCAACTCTCACGGAGCGCACGTGCACAATGGGGCTTATTTGGATTGCCTCTAGCTATATAGCACGTTTCAATGTTCTTAGTGTTTTAGTGTATATTGCAAGGAAAATAAAGAAAAACGCCATAGTTTTTCAAAATTTCATAAAAATGGGACGTTTAAATGACGCTCAACGTAATCAAGCAGTGGGCATGATTGAAGGGGGTATGTCATATCGGGAGGTGGCACCTCGAATGAACTGCACACACAGAACAATTCAACAGCTAGTTGAACGGAACAATGTAACAGGTTCAGTGAGCGACAGACAACGTTCTGGACGTCCTAGAATCACGTCACCTGAACAGGATCGTCATGTATTGCTCTCACAACTGCGGAATCGCTTTCGCACGTCAACAGAGACTATAAGTATACATGGTCGACGTGTCAGCGAGTCAACCATACATCGCCGCTTTTGAGAACGTGGCCTCCATAGCCATAACGCTTATAGAGGTAACATGTTGACACCCGAACGCCATAGAAATCGTGTTGTTTGGTGTCGTCAACATTCACGATGTATACAACGTCAATGGCAGAGTGTTCTGTTTACAGACGAATCTCGTTTCTGCTTGGATATGCCTGACGGACGTGCTAAAGTATGGAGACGTCGCGGTGAGCGTTACGCTGATTGCTGTTTCGTCAGGCGGCGTATGGTTGACTCGCTGACACGTCGACCATGTATACTTATAGTCTCTCGAGCAAGTTGCACTGACGTGCGAAAGCGATTACGCAGTTGTGAGAGCAATACATGACGATCCTGTTCAGGTGACGTGATTCTAGGAAGTCCAGAACGTTGTCTGTCGCTCACTGAACCTGTTACATTGTTCCGTTCAACTAGCTGTTGAATTGTTCTGTGTGTGCAGTTCATTCGATGTGCCACCTCCCGATATGACATACCCACTTCAATCATGCCCACTGCTTGATTACGTTGAGCGTCATTTAAACGTCCCATTTTTATGAAATATTAAAAACAAACTATGGCGTTTTTCTTTATTATCCTTGCAATATACACTAAAACACTAAGAACATTGCAACGTGCTATATAGCTAGAGGTAATCCAAATAAGCCCCATTGTGCACGTGCGCTCCGTGCGAGTTGACAAAGCCTTAAAATCAGTGCATATTAAAACATATTTGTAAATGTTGTATCTAATGTAATAATACGAAAAATTGTGATTATTGGTTCTCGTGGTATTTGTATATCAATATTTAGAAGTGGATACTTTCTTATGACGGCGAGTATATGAACACTACTTTACAAGGGATTTCTGAAATACCGTATATACATGTACCTCTTTATTGAAAGGGACTGTCGGGTCATGTGGACACCATCAAGGTTATTACATGTACAGCACTCTTTGTAGTTTTAAGGCATTTCTCATATATTGTCAAGCCCATTTATTGATCTAGCATAGCAGTCACAATGTTGCCGGGTGTATGTGTGTCAGTTTGTTTGCCCGTCTGTTGGTCTGTGCATCCGATTCCCATTTCTTAATATCTTCTTCGTTACTTGAGGATTTTCACCAAACTCCACCCGAATGTTCATTATGTGGATCCAACAGAACATACACAATTTCGGCTACAGGTCACGCCCGGTCCCTACGACATGCATATTTTGCTTCTTTCTCATAAAATTTTCACCAAATTCAGCCAGAATGCTCCTTATATGCATCAAACATGATTTGGAAATTTAGGGTTGCTGTGACCAACTTTGAACAAAATATAGGTCTCTTTCTTTCTCCGCTTTGACATGTGTATCTTGGTTATATTTTACAGGACTTTCACCAAACTCGGCCAGAATTTTCCTTATGCATATAACATCAAAAATTCAGATCACTCTAACCTACTTTCGACAAAATATCGGTCACGTCCGATCTACATTACGACATAGGTTTCTTCCTTCTGTCTCACAGGATTTTCACCATACTTCATCACAATCTTTCTTATATGCATCTAACATCATTTGCAAAATTTCGAGTTGTTGTGACCTAATTTTGATGAAATGTAGGTCACGTCCGGTCTCTGCTATGACATGTGTATCTTGCTTTTTTCTCTCAGTATTTTTACCAAACTTTATCCCAATGTTCTTGATGTGGATTTAACATCATGTGCGAAATTTTGGGTGGAAATGAAACCTAGAACTATCTTCGAAATATTGGTCACACCCTGTCTCCGCTACGACATGCGTATCTTGCTTCTTTCTCACAGTTTTTTTAACCAGACCATCAGTATTCTTGATATCGATCTAACGCCATGTGCAAAAACTCTGTCTCCGTATTGACAGGCACCACCACCCTTAATAACATTGTAAGGACAGCATATATCTTGGGATTGAAATGGATTTGATCATATCAAAAATATGGATTTCTTCATAATCGGGCTCGATATGTAGGCCATGGCCTTCTTGTTTTACCTACAGGTTGGGAGGAACAGTCTGATCATATTAGATTGAGGTTTTTCATATGCGTATATATATACTTAGTGCTACAAAGCTGGAATCTGTATTATATTTTTGACTTGCCTTAAAAGATGGTAGCAAGACAGGTATCACTTTGCAGTGACGGTGATGCAGAGGCGGCTTCAGCATTTACATTAACGTTTTTCACATTCTAAAATGTTCAACATTACTTATTCCAATTCACTCTAGTTCCATAAACTCTGTACTGCACTTTAACAAAATTGTGGCCCCTTTTTATTCCCCCGTTTCGAAAAAGTGGGGGCTCATTGAAGTGGGGGCTCATATAGGAATCGATTTGTCAGTCGCGTCTCATTGCTTCTGGTTGTATATTTGCTTTTCATTTTCGATATGATGTGAAAATAAATTATGAAAACCACATAAGGTTGCATTCCACTAATAAAACAGGCTTCATAAGGTTACACTCCACTAATTTTTACACAAGATTCCACAAAGTTTTTAATTATTTTTCCTGTTAAATAACAGATAATTGTTGCATATGTTCTTTTCTTTATGACATAAAAATACGCAATAATAGCCTCATAAAGTTATACACTACTAATTTTAAGACCTCATAAGGTTACACTCCACTAATTTACTTCTTGTCATGTCCCGTCTCATCGCGTCCCGTTGTATTATTTAAATAATGGTTGCATTATTACAACCACATAAGGTTACATTCCACTAATTATACAGACTTCATAAGGTTACACTCCACTAATGTTTACACACGATTCCACTAAGTTTTTAATTATTTGTCCTGTTATTTAACAGATGTCCTGTTATTTAACAGATAATGGTTTCATATTTTCTTTTTCTTTTTTTATGATTTGAAATAAAGTTACACACTAGGAAATTTAATACCTCATAAGGTTACACTCCTGTAATTTACGTCGCATCCCGTCCTATCGCATCCCGTTGCATTATTTAACAAATAAAGGTTGCGTATTTGCTTTTCCTTTTTGGTTTGATGTGAAAATACATTATAAAAACCACATAAGGTTACATTTCACTAATTAATCAAACTTCATAAGGTTACACTCCACTATTTTTTATGTAAGACTTCACATATTTGTTGTTTTTTTTTGTGTTCTTTTGTAACTTTTTTTTTCTATTCCTAACAATGTTGTTGTTGAGTTCTACATATATATATATGCTTCTAGTGAATATATCATAGTGTTATTATTATTATTTTTTCTAAATGTACAATCTGGAAATATTATATGAGACCATGTAATATATGAAAGTAAGTTTTTCGAGCATGTAGCTAGTACGGTTACAACTAATGATTGGATTTGTGACATACATCCCTTTATATCTTAACATGTCATTGTTTAACTGTTCCTGCCTAATAACTATTAGAATGTTCAATGGAATATTTGAAAGCAC
The DNA here is from genome assembly GCA_037043455.1 of Cyrtodaria siliqua. Taxonomy (NCBI): domain Eukaryota; kingdom Metazoa; phylum Mollusca; class Bivalvia; order Adapedonta; family Hiatellidae; genus Cyrtodaria; species Cyrtodaria siliqua. Next base: position 168,133 of record JAWPHD010004916.1, read on the forward strand.
TACGGCCTCTTCCATGACCGACATGATCTGTCATCAGATTTTTGTATGTTCAGTATTTTATACTGAGCTTTTGTTCCAATTCCAATCAGGGGCTGGCGTGGCGCAGTCGGTAGCGCGGCGGATTTGTAACCGGACTCCCCGGGTTCAATCCTCCGTGGTGCCACTGAGTTCCGTCGGTGTGTTCTTGGGCAAGACACTTTACCTTAGCCTCGTACGTCGGATGGGGACGTAAACCGGGCGGTCCCGTGTATCGGTCTATCTTCCGAGCACGTTAAAGAACCATAGAAATCTATTAGATAATAAGAGTAGGGCAGGTTCCTGGATTCCTATGTATCCTTCCCCTCTCTCTGGGGCGGCTCTAAATAACCTATACTGTGTTGATGAGCCGTTAAACAACATTCAGATTCAGATTCAATTCAAATCATCTATGAGCAGTTGAGCAATTACAACAATATGTTATAAAGATTTATTTAATGAGAACTCATTTGAAACTAGTCAATGATCTATGTTAAACGTACACCATGAGTAATATCAAATGTCTTCTCTATTACACATCAATGTTACATCTAGTTCACTTATATAAGAATCAGGAAGTATAGGTTACATTGCACCATTGATTTTCCTTCTTTGTTTTATATAGGACGAATGTACATAAAGAGATAAGAAATGCGCATTTTTCTCCGTAAACAATTTTAAAACACATATCAATCAAACGATCGAGCGTCCGCCAATACAAAAATGCAATAAAAACGGGGGGTCATATGTTCTGTTGAATGACGTTACGTTCTATTTTGACACGTCACAGATAGATTTACCCCATTTCTACTTTCGCTTTACTGTCTATGTCAATTATAATTAAATATCTCAAACAAACACTAATCAATCTTCACAATACCTCATTTGACTGAATTATAGATAATAATAACAAAAAGCAATCAAAAGTATGCATTTTGTATCTAGTAAGGCAGGAAAACGTTTTTTATTAGGCACTATTTGACTATACACCACGGAAGCACAAACGCAATGGTGCAATGTAACCTTAAAGAGAACCACACAAAGTTCATAATTTTTAAATGTAAAGTTTCATATTCTAAGCTATATATCACGCTCAAAAATGCATAATTTGTGCAAATCGAACAAGCATTGACCGAGATATGGACATTTGAAGATGCATAGAAAAAGTTGAAATTTACCAAATTCAAAGACATTTTTCTTTAGTTTTACACTATTTGAATTGTCATATGAAATAACATTTCTTGGCAATATACTTGACAAATGTGACAAATTAACAAAATAATTCAATAAACATCAATAAAACATGCATTTTAGTAACCAGCAGGACTTTGCATATGTACAATATTCAGATTTGCACACCAAACCGTGTTTTCTTAGTAAAATTCCATTAATTTGTGGCATATTATCTATTTTTAGTTGAGTATACATGCTCAAACATGCCACAAATTCCATTAAAATCAAAATTGATAATAGCCGTACGCTACAAAGTCAGTGTTTTTATGTATATTAATAATATTTTGCAAGTTATTAACCTTTCTAAAACTGTTAACAATATCCTATTTTTGAGGGGTAGGGGAAAGATTTAGTGGTGGCAAACCTACCAAACTGTTTTTTTTGAAGATAAAGTTTTGAAAACATGTTCCACAAACAGCAGCCTACATTTCCATACTAAAGAATTAAACTTAAATTAAAAAAGTAGCCCATGCACACCATTTTAAGACCCACAAAAAGCTGAAACTCGAAATTATGGCTGACTAAATATACTCGCAACCGACATAAAAGCACATGCATTGTCTGTTTCAGAGCTCTGCTTACCAGTTTTCATCTGAAATTCGACTTTAAGTACAAATCCAAGAGAGATCGATTTATCCCTTTTAGCTCTCTTTAGGTTACATTGCACCATTGATTTTCCTTCTTTGTTTTATATAGGACGAATGTATATAAAGAGATAAGAAATGCGCATTTTTCTCCGTAGACATTTTAAAACACATATCAATCAAACGATCGAGCGTCCGCCAATATATAAATGCAATAAAAACAGGGGGTCATGTATCATGTAAGAACAAGCCAATCTGTTGAATGACGTCACGTTCTATTTTGACACGTCACAGATAGATTTACCCCATTTCTACTTTCGCTTTACTGTCTATGTCAATCATAATTAAATATCTCAAACAAACACTAATCAATAAAGGTCATGTTCGATTTCGGTCAACGTTGCTAATTTTATGCAGGAGTTGTGGCCCTTTTCGACTTAATTTTCTGCAACAAATTGTTTTCCGCTCAATAACTTTTGAAAGAGTCCATGTTTGTAATTAATATTTGGTTTGTAGCTGTGTAATTATAAAATACAGGTCAAGTTCGATTTCCGTCAACGTTGCTCATTTTATGCAGGAGTTGTGGCCCCTTTTCGACTTAATTTTATACAACAAATTGGTTCCCGCTCAATAACTTTTGAAACGATCCATATTTTGAATTCATATTTGGTGTGTCATTTTGTAATTATAAAATACAGGTCAAATTCGATTTCAGTCAACGTTGCTCATTTTATGCAGGAGTTGTGGCCCCCTTTCGACTTAATTTTATGCAACAAATTGGTTACCGCTCAATAACTTTTGAAACGATCCATGTTATGAATTCATATTTGGTGTGTCATTTTGCAATTATAAAATACAGGTCAAGTTCGATTTTGGTCAACGTTGCTCATTATATGCAGGAGTTGTGGCCCTTTTCGACTTAATTTTCTGCAACAAATTGGTTTCCGCTCAATAACTTTTGAAAGGGTCCATGTTTGTAATTAATATTTGGTGTGTAGCTGTGTAATTATAAAATACAGGTCAAGTTCGATTTCGGTCAAGGTTGCTCATTTTATGCAGGAGTTGTGGCCCCTTTTCGACTTAATTTTATGCAACAATTTGGTTTCCGCTCAATAACTTTTGAAATGATCCATGTTTTGAATTCATATTTGGTGTGTCATTTTGTAATTATAAAATACAGGTTGAGTTCGATTTCGTTCAACGTTACTCAGCCCCTTTTCGAATTAATTTTATGCAACAAATTGGTTTCTGCTCAATAACTTTCAAAACGGATCTATGTTTTGAATTCATATTTGGTTTGTCATTTTGTAATTATAAAATACAGGTCAAGTTCGATTTCGGTCAACGTTGCTCATTTTATGCAGGAGTATGTGGTCTCTTTTCGACTTAATTTTCTGCAACAAATAGGTTTCAGCTCAATAACTTTTGAAAGGGTCCATGTTTGTAATTAATATTTGGTGTGTAGCTGTGTAATTATAAAATACAGGTCAAGTTCGATTTCGGTCAAGGTTGCTCATTTTATGCAGGAGTTGTGCCCCCTTTTCGACTTAATTTTCTGCAACAAATTGGTTACCGCTTAATAACTTTTGAAAGGGTCCATGTGTGTAATATTTGGTGTGTAGCTGTGTAATTATAAAATATAGGCCAAGTTCGATTTAAGTCAACATCGGTCAATTTCTGAAGGAGTTATGGCCCCTTTTCCGCTCAATAACTTTTGAAACGGTCCATGTTGAATTCATTTTTTTTGACAAATTCATAGTTCTAGTAACTAATACCGGGGGCATCCGTGTCCTATGGACACATTTCTAGTTTAAAACAATATCATGCTTATCATTTCCAAAGATGATGTCAATTACTGACCATACTGTATTAATATCCTTACATTTATTATGGACGAAATTTGCAAGTGCTTTCCAAACATCTTTTACTACATTACATTCATAGAATAGGTGTTTTATTGTTTCTGTATCTTCATTACAAAAAGAGCAAAGGTCTGTATTAGAAATATTCATTTTTTTTAAGTAAATAGTTTGTTCTTAAAGTTCTGTGATTTATTTTGAATTGCAACCGTTGCAGATTTGAGTCTTTTGTCGATATGAAAGGTAGATAAAATAATTTAGACCAGTATATATTTTGTGTAATATGCAAATCATTTATCCATTTTCTTGCTAACTCTGTTGCAGTTTTATTGGATAGCATTGCATCATAAATGGATCTGCATCCTTTTTCATCTTTAAGAATTATTCCTATATGAAGCAGTATTATAGGAGTTGGACTATTGCTCGAGAAATGGGGGAAGTTAAATTTATTTAGATAACTTCTGACTGATGCCACTATTCCTAGTTACTCCTTCTGAATCCCAATGTTTTAAAAAAAATGGAAGTTTGTCCGACCTTAATATGTGGAATATACCATAAAGGGACACAATGAAATTTGCTCCAAGATTTTGGATCTGAACTACATGCGAACAGTCTATAGCTGATAAAGATATCTTTCCAGAATGGATTATGTACTTTATTTATATGTCTAGATCAGGGCTTCTAAAATCGCCGGTTTGTCGGTCCCCAGACCAAATTCTGTTTCTCCGGACCGATTTTCTTTTCAAAATCTCTGTTAAAATCGGTCCCAGATATTTTATCTATCGGTCGTTAAAAAATCAACAATTACCTTATACACTCCTTGAAATATGCCTTGCGGCAATATTCTTTGATCCATAACACGATTGTTTGTCACTCGCTGTGCGAATGTAGGTCAATTTGGTCAATTTGGACTAAACCATTACCGATAGTAGGGAGTTTTCCGGAAGAGTCTATAGCCATGTAGCACGCCTTTGATGTGTGATCAGTGAAAGTATATCACGCGTTCTGTCGGTTCACTGAAGCGAGTGTTACCGTCTGTGATTTCTTTGATATACCGTTAGTCGTAAGGTGTTAGCCTGTTTGCTTGTGTCGGTTTGTTTTTTTAAGTGGCCAAAGCTGGGACTGAAATTTGTTTGCGTCATTAAAATACCGAGATGTGTTAATTGTTTGTTTGATTTTTTTTTTCCAATAACTTTTAAGTATAATATTAAGGAAAGTGATCAAACCTGACACCGTTTTTTTTTTAAGTCGGACCGAAATTGTTTGCGTTAGTCGTAACATTTGGTATTAATTAAGCTAATTGATGAAAAACGATATTACTCAAATTTATGTAAAATCGTATATAATCCGCTAGTCCGCGCGTGTTAGTCCGCGCTTTATACCTACCCGGTTTATTAGACACTTCCGGTTCAATTCCTCAAATGATCAACAGTTTTAATATTGAGTGAAAATTATTCATTCAGTAAACCGAAGACATGATGTCAGTCATTAAAATGTACAAATTGTGATAAAGTAAGTTAGAAATAATACAAATATAATACAAACATACATTTTAAATAGTTCTCTATATCAATGACTGAACGGAAAAAATTCATGGTGCAGCTGACATGGTGTGGGTACGGCGATTTTAGTGATTTTTTCAAAATGAGCGCGATTCTTACGGCAGTTAAAAACCTGGACCGATTTGCATTTTAAAATTTTAGAAGCCCTGGTCTAGATATATAATCAGCACCAAAAAAAGAGAAGTTTAAAAAACATGCATACAATTCATTGAAAATATACAGAGATTTTTTTTTGTCTGATAGTAATCTTCTGATCCAAGTAAGTTTGAGTGAAATAAAGAATATGTCCAAATCCAACATTCGAAGACCACCTTTTGATTAATTAAGACGGATAGTAGATATTTTAACCTTATCAGGTTTTCCATCCCACAAAAAGTTAAAAAAGGGTTTCTTTAAGTCTTGAATCTTCTCTGGCTTCGGATTTGGTAAAGTTAAAATAAGAGTGGTTTATTTTGGACATAGCTATTAAAGCTCTTTATTACTGTATTTTTTCCAATAGGTGTTAGTATTCTTTTAGACCACTTTATTAATAGTTTTTTTACGTCCAAGATTTTTTCTTCGTAGTTATTGTCCAACATTGTTTTAAGATTAACAGAAAATGTTATGCCCAACACTGTAAATTCATTACTGCATGATAATTCATAATCTTCACATATTTTAGTATTACTTTTTTTCATTGAACCTATTCATATGACTTTAGTTTTATCCATATTAATATTAAGGCCAGACATTTCTGCATAAAATTTTAACACATTAAGGGAATTTCTAAGTGAATTTTCTGAACCATCTAACATTAAAGATGTATCATCTGCATATTGTGATATCAAATGTTCTGTAGACCCGACTTTAATACCTTTAATATTGGGATTATTTCTGATGTCAGAGAATAGCCTGTCATAATCTCTGCACAGGGAATAAAAATATACGGTGACAACGACAACGGGTCGCGTTGTCGGCAACCTCTCTGGAGACTAAACCATTCTGAGAGATGACCATTTACTGAAACACAAGATTCGGTGTTTGTGTACAAAACTTTTATCCATTCTATAAAAGAAGGCCCAAAGTTGAAATAATCGAGTACTTTAAAAATAAATGTCCATGCAACTGAATCAAAAGCCTTTTCAAAGTCAGTGAGTAATAATAGTCTTGGAATGTTATACTTTTCTGCATAGAACATTAGATCATATAGTAGTTTAGTATTTTCCCCCATGTATCTACCCGCAATGAAGCCAGTTTGATCCTCATTGATAATCAATGGTAAAACTTGTTTTAGTCTTTGTGCTATACTTGCTGAAGCTAAATTATATGCAACATTTAAAAGTGAGATTGGTCGCCAGTTCTTGAGGAGTTGCTTATCTTTATTTCCTTTCGGTATACAGATAATAACCTCTTGTTTCTGAGAGATGGATAGTTCGCCTCTTTTAAAACCTTCATTTATAGACCTTACGACAAAGTGTCCGATATCTCGCCAGAAAAACTTGTAAAATTCTGCGGTAAAGCCACTTAAGCCAGGACTTTTAAAATTAGACATTCGCTTAAGGCTGTTTAACATTTCTTCATAGGTAAGAGGGCCTTCAAGTAGATTTTTATTTTCCTCTGTTATTTTTGGTATGTGCATGTTAGACAGTATCTCTTTAAGGTTTCCATGATTGGTTGCATGATAAAAATTTAGATTTTTGTAGAATTCTAGATCTCTTGTTTCATTTAAGATATCTTTTTGAGACTTAATAATTCTATTATCTTTTGTTTTTAACCTTATCATTGATTTAGACGTAAAATTCCTGTTTTCTAAATTACAAAAA